>VDFB02207681.1:0-12319 GCA_007258455.2 Sequoia sempervirens | reverse complement strand
TCCATCTCCTAATTTCTTCATTAGGGATGTGCACATGCCTAATCCTTGATTAGGATGTGTCACATCCTCCAACTTTTGCAAGTTGGCTTCTAATCCTCATTTATCTTCTAATTACTGATTAATTAATCTTAATCAATACCTTGGTCAACTCTCCCCATCCCCCAAGGAATTTTTAATTCCTTTTTATTCCTCCAAGAATCCCCTTTTCCCATGCATCTTCTAGAATCTTTGACTTGTCACATCAAGTCACATGTGACAAACTCCCACCTTTTGGGAACATTGTCTTATCCACCAAATTCTTTCAATCATTGTGAATTTTTAATTCACTTTTATTCTCCCAAAGCTTGCCCCCTCCCCATGTGATCATTGAAAGGTCACATCAAAGTACTTGGAAGGTACTTGTCCTTCCTCCACATCATGTACCTCTCTTCCACATCACCTACACCTCACCTCCTCTTAGCCACTTCACCATCCACATGTCAAAATGTGAGGGCTTGTGAGTTCTCAACCCACCATAGCCCTTCATCTTTACCTTGTTGGATCAATCTCAACCATTGAATTCTCTAGAGAATTCAAATTCTCCTATAAATACCCCCTCCTCAAGGGCATTTGGACACTTAGCCATTTTATAACTACATGCTGCCAATTTGCATTCTCACTCATTCACTATCATCTAGCCATCCATTCTAATCATTTTTGCATAAGTTGATCTTGCATTTAGTCACTCAAGAAGTCATCTAAGGAGCACACAAAGTCATCCAAATCAAGGGCCAACCAAGGTCTCTCAACAACAAGGGAAGGTATAATCATTTGCATCTTGTTTATCTACTTCCCTCCTTGTTTTATCACTCTTTAGGCTAATCTTGAAGTGTCCTTAGTCTTTTATCATTCGCATTTTTAGTTATTTTGCACACTAGAGTAGAGGTAAAATTCAAGGTACATAGGTATGATTAGATATATTATTTCAACTCGTAATGCTATAATTTGGAAAGGCATTTCTCTCTATTCTTATCCCCTTCCAATTTCTCATTCTCTCTTTGTCGATGATACTCTACTTTTGGGTCATGCAACAATGGCTGAAGCAAAGGTAATAAAAAGATATTATTTTAGACTATTTTTCTCATTCTGTACAAGTGTGTAATCATGTAAAATCAAAGATCTTTTTTCTAAATGTTGACCCATTGATAAAAAAACAATTACTCAAATTATGGGATTTTCAAAGTGATGCTCTTCCTTGTAAGTACTTAGGAATTCCCTTCTTTACGGGGAAGGAAAAACATGGATTTTGGGATAATATTATTTCTTCAATATCTAATAGAATTTTGATCTGGAAATCTAAGTGGCTCACCTTTACGGGCAAATTAATTATGATAAAATTTGTTATTTGTGCTCTACCAATCTATCTAATGCTAGTTTTAAGCTTACCCAAAGGAAAATGTTTGATCATTAAAAAAGTACTTAGATATTTTTTTGTGGTTAGAGAATGTAACAACTAAAAATAAATTTCCTTTGGTAGCTTGGGATACCATTTGTGAACCTAAATCCTTGGGTGGAGCTAGTTGGTAGAACATTTTTCTTCAAAATAAAGCTCTTGGAGTGAAATTAGCGTGGAAGATTTACTTCAAACCTAAAACCAAATGGTGTAAAATAATGACACATAAATATTTAGATTCTCTTGATAAGGAAAGAATTTTTACTCAAAAGCAGCTCCCTAAGGGCTCCAAAATTTGGAATTTTCCAAAATTTGGAATTTCATTTCATCTCAGCAGATCTTTTCTCTTACCTCATCTTTCTTGGGTGATCAATAATGGAGAAAAATCCATCTTTTGGGATGATGCCTAGAATGGACATAAACCCCTGCATTAGTTGGGTGATTGGAATCAGATTGAATTATAATTAAAATCCAAATGGGGTCATAGAGTAAGAGATTATATTGAATTTGATCCATCTAATCCTCATGTTGGTAAATGGAAAGACTTTGGTTTTCTTCAAGTGCCATCTATTGCTCTAAAAGCATTAATAATGTGGCTGAATTTCAAGCAGTAAGCCTTGGTCTTAAAATAGAAAAAAATATTTCAATATCTCACCTTTGTATTGAAGGAAATTCAATGATAACTATATTAGCCTTAAAGAATCAGGTACTCCTTCTTGGCATCTGAATTATATTTTGGATTATATTCTCATTCAACTGGATGATTTCCCTAGCTATCCTATAACTCTTTTTTATAGGGAATCTAATGGAATTGCAAATTTATTGGCCAATAAAGCTTTGGATAATAACATTTCCTATCAAGAATTCTTTCAGGAGGAATATAATATTTTCTTCAAGAATTTCCTCCACTGACCTATTTCGTTATGGGGACTTAAAAATTTTGTGCCTGCTTTTTATCTTTACAATATTTGGTATTCAATGCTTTTAATCCCTCTTTTTTGATAGGGCATTGATAACATATGGAAGTCGGGGTTAATTCTTAAACCTCAAGACAGGGCTTTTAACTATGATTTGTCACCGTATACATTGAGCTAGCTTCTTTCTATGGAAAATTGTGATTTGTGATACGTCTTTCACATGTTAGATAGTTGGATTCAAGGGAATTAATTGCATTTGTCAGATTTATATTATAATTCAAATCTTCCCATTTCAAATGTCTTTTGGAACATGCATCATTTTTTTTCCTGAGAGAATATTTGTGACGTGTTTTGACCTCATGTTTCTTCTCTGTAAAATTTGTCCTTCTGAACGAACATTCTCTTGGAATGGGTATGTAATTTGATCTGACCATTAATGGTCTATGCTTCGCTAGCCTCTTAGGGATTAGCGACAATCTAGAATTTTGGGCTTAATTTGGCAATGTTTCCAAAGATGGATCTTGGCTTCGTCTATGCTGAATTTTCTTCTGTTTATTGGCTCTTGATGGGAGCTATCACAAGATTTAGCAAGAACGGTTTCATTTTGGAGACTCTTCCATTCTCCCTCATTTCCAAGACTCAACACCTGGCATTTTTACATCGTTTGAGGTACAAAATTATGAACCTAATTAATCGCCATGTATTCGAGCTTTTCTAAAATTCCCCACTCTATTTTTTGGTGATGTCTTAAATTCTTCATTCGTCGAGCTCTTAATATTTCTTGCAAGTCTATTCTGCAAATGGAAAATCTGTTTAGAGTGCTCATCCCTCCTCACATTCATGAAATTAGGATAGATTCTCCATGTTCTGAAGGAAAGCACAGGAGGGCATTTTCATTTGAATGAAATTAAGTTTATGATGCAATTCAGATTGTATTGGTTTTGATTGGCTTGATATGCATACATCAATGTTCCTATATGCAATGACTTCCCGTTTTGTCTCCAATTTGATGGATATTTTGAATGACATGGAAATGGTCAAGTTTTTGGCAGGAATGTACCTTCTTCCACATGTCTACCCATTTTCTTCATTATATCCAGCATTGAAAAGGTATGACATTTTACAGGGCTCTTTTTTAGTCAATGGTATTACTAGAAAACAACACCTCCTTACTGAATTCCATCTTTTTAAGCTTCTTTCTACAATGGCTTATGCTCTTCTTAGTGAAAATAATAGTGAGTTCAAAGTTCATCTTAAAATGCTAGCTCAACAATATGGTAAATCTGTCAGCGATCCAATTCATATGATGTACAAGGCAATCCGCCTTCTCATTCAACATGCAATCATCGAGCCTCACGAAGAACCACACTTCCCTCTCCCATCTAATATTGCATCTTTGGAGGGTAGCACTTCTTGAGGATTGCTGATTAAGTTCCATCACTGAAATTTTTCTTTCACTTATTTTGTCATATCTTGTTGGGAGAAAGTTCATTTCCTTGGCATTTTTTTGCAATTCTTTCAGTTCTCTGGGTTGGAGACTTCCCTTTCTTTAGGATCCTTCACCTTCTACTTCAAATTTGGATCGGCAGCTACTTCTTTCTACATAGAATCTTTTGGTCTTTTAGCTGGCTTATTCTTCTAAGCTTGTTCTCTTTATTACATATTTGTCTCTCTCACCAAGTTTTTGTAATGGTTTCCTACTTCTTTTGCTACTACTTATTACCAATACGGTCTATGAGGCTTGTTTTTGTATTCTCTTGAGTTGCAATTTTTCTCTATTTGGCAACTCTCTATGGTATGTAAAACTTCTCTATTTTAATATAATATGTTTGTGGCTCTGCAACCTTTACTCAAAAAAAAATCTAAAAATTAGGAAAATTATTTATTTTAATATTTATTGATTTCTCATTACTTGATGTAATTATATTGGAAATTATTAAGTATCAAAATTTGGAGCATGATTTTGGAGAGGAGCTATTTCACTAAAGGGGCATTGAGATTGTGGACACCTAATTTGGTTTGAAATATTATCACTTCAACTACTAGTATGAGTTGAAACTCTTACATTAAATTTTGTTTGGTGGAAATTGTAACACTATTTTTTCTCAAGTATAAAATTGGATAGAGTTTTGTAGAGTTAATTGTTATATGGCAATGGATTTATTAGTGTTATTATCTAAATTTTAAATATTGTACACTATATATAAATATAAATATAAATGTATGAAATGATTGTTTATCAATGTTAACTAACTTAGTACATAAGAACATTAAAAAAATCAAATACATGCAAACCTCAAAATATGCAATGTACTATGTTGAGTTGTTGAAGATTTGGATGTAGTTGCTCTTGATTCCAACAATAATATTAGCATAGAAATGTTGATATGAAAATGGAATGGGAGGTCATTTCTTTATAAAAAGCCAATCAAGTGCTAGGATTGAAAGATGAAGAATGATGTTGACCAATGGTTGAGATTGCTTAGAAGCAAAGAGAAATAGGGTTAGGGAAAAATAAGGGTTTAGCTAAGGATGGATGGTGGAGATTAAAAGGTAATGTCACATGATCAAGGGTAAAAATTAAATGAAATGAAGAGATAAGAATGGAAAGGAAAAGAGGTTGGCACTAACAATTTAATAAAAAGTAGAGAAAAAGGATAAAATATTAAATAATTATTCAATAGTGGAGGGAATAGGAAAAAAATATTAAATAATTATTTAATAGTGGGGGAAAGCTGGAAAATTAAATAACAAATTAATTAAAAGTAGAGGAAAAAGACAAAATATTAAATAATTATTTAATAGTGGACGGAAAGGTGAAAAATAATTAGATAAATAGAATCTATTTAATTATGGAAGAAAAGGCTAATGAATAGTTAAATAATTGAACTAATTATTTAATTATAGAATGAAAATGGAAATAAATAATTAAATAAATAAGGATTTATTTAATTATAGAAAGAAAGAATTAATTAGTGATATAATTAAATAAATATAATTTATTTAATTAATCAAGGAGGAATAAGGAGAAAATGAATTAATTAAATAATTAAAAATTATTTAATTAATAAGAGAATATCACCTTAGGGGATAATCAAATAATTAAAATTATTTAATTATGTAAGGATGAGGAAGAATTAATGTGAAAAATTGCATTCGCATACTTACGACATTTTTCAGTGTGTACATTTTTCTCCTTTCTAAGATGATATTGTGACTAATAGAAGTAACATCATTTCAAACTGTGTACAAAGATTTTGGCTCCTAATTGCTTTCATACAATTCTATGGTTTTTCATATAAAAAAGAGAAAGATGGGCCAAAATGGGCAATGTATACACTCAAAATCAATGCAAGAATGGATGAAATATGCCTAGTTGAAATGTCTAAATGTAATAAAGTGATAAAATAAATCATTTGTTAATGCAAAACTTGAGAAATGCAAGTTCTTTCAAAACACATTGTGATATATGCAAAATGACTTAAGAATGCAAACAAACAATAAGATAAATAAACAAGACTCGAGAGGTGCACCTAGAAACTAAAATGTAATGTAAAGAGGCTCTAGAATCTTATAGATTTTTTTGTTGAAGCCAGTTGGGACACTTTCACCAAGTTGGGCGACTTAGTCCTATTTTGGGGAGATTTTGTCAGAACAAGTTTCTACCAAATGGGTATCCAGAAATGCATAAATAACCTTTTAGGCTTGGAAATGGGACTAATTTTCCATTGATTGAAACTTAGTCCACTTGGGAATCTCAAGAAATTCACGTTAGGAATCTATAGCTTTCTATCTATACTTTCCTTCCTAATAGATGTTCGATTCAGATTCTGTAGAAAACGGGCTAAAAAGAGGTCTTCAAGCTTCAATTAGGGCTTTGTTGACTTGAATTACTTTAATGACTTGACAACACCTTTTTTAACACATTTCTCTTAGACAAATCTACATACAAGGCCTACAAAACACACATGCAAAGAGGGGAAAAAGGGTTAAGGGTTAAAGAATAGGGGTTTGCCTTCATCAAAGCCCAATTTGGTAATCAAACCCTTGAAAATAAAATGAAATAAAAAGAAAATGGTGAATGAAAAACACGCAATGTCATAACTCACCAAACCCTTGATGTTGAAATCTTAAGATATACCAGTAGATGCTCTAATGAATGCTTGAGTGAATGCTTGATAATGCTTAGAATGCTTGAGTGAATGCCCGATAATTCCTTTGAATGACGCTGAATGAATGGGGGTGAAAAATGAGAAACCCTTTATTTATGCCTCCTGATTTTACGCAACATTTCCTAGTACAAATACACCGCCAGTTAACCTTTACAGTTTAAGAGGAATAAAACATCTCTCTGTGACTTTAAAAATAATTTTTGTGCCCTGCAGCTTGGTTTCACCTCTAGGGCGTTGCTACTTGGTCTGCTGTGGAAATTTTATTAGTGTTGGGAATTAGCGCATTTAATAAATGTCGACAGAATATTTGGCAAATACACTTATAGAACCGAAAGTGTAAGTTAAGGGTCATTTAAACATGTGCTGGGTTGAATTACCGATGACAAGCCCAAAAACACGGAGTCGAAAACAGCGAACTTTTGGCAACACTTTGAAATAAGACTTGGTAAGTGATAAGAAGGGGTTATTTGGGTGAATTATAATGAAAGGGTCCTAGAAAAGTGTGAAAGTGGGTTACAACACTTCACAACACTTTTTACAAGACATCTTAGAATTCTTAATGATTCTCAAGGATCCAAGACCTAATGTGAATGTGTTGACAACATTACAACATTAAATCTATGAAAAATGAAGCTAAAACCACTAGGAGGGCCTAAACATGAGAAAAGTATAAGGGTTACTTTTTATGTGTCCACAATTAGCCCCCACTTTAGTGAGAGGATGAACCTACTTCAATCTCACACTAAAGTAGCCGACTGGGCATATCAAGAAGGGTTTCATTGAACTAATACATAGGAAGATGAGACAACAATGATCAAGAGGGATGATCAAGCCCCTAGGATGAAGATCCCATGGAAAACTAAACATGAGCACAAGAAAAACAGATGAGAATGATTTAAATGAAGAGGAAGAAGAGAAGAGAGAGTTGGATCAAGCTTTGATCAATTGTCCCTCTTGTTGTGGATCAGATCTAGGGTATTTTCCTAGAAAGAAAATGAATAATGACTCTAAGGGGACAAAACTCATGGCTATCCGCGGGGTGAGAAGGAAAAAAAGGTGAGAAACATACACTCATGGGTGGTATGCACTCACACACACACAGGTGGTTATGGGGAAAGGTCATGCCTTGGAATGGGCTTCCCACTCAACCATACCAAAGGTATACCTCCTAATAACTTTAATAAGGTGCCACAAAAGAAAATGACATTTTGAGGTTCACAAGACAAGAAAAAATTTGTATGCTTGGAGCTCATGAACAAATGCAATGGCACCAGAGGCATGCAAGTTGTGTTATGCAAGGTGTTCATATAACCAATGCAAAATGCAATATGTAAAAGGTGTTCAAAGGATTCTTGCTTAGTTCATGTAAGGTCTATCACTTAGGGAACATTGTGTCTAATGTCTCCAAGAGAGGACCAATCAAAGGATAGAAGATTCACAACTTAGGGGACGTAGTGTGTTGCATCAAGCCACCAAGAGGAATGTAATATGATAAGATGGATCACACTCATGAAGGACATCAAACCCAATGTCATCCACAAAGCAACAAACACATCATATGAAATAACAAGGCTACACTAAGAACAAAGAAAAAGGAAAAATGCAAATGAAATATGCCAATGTATCCCCCCACTTTAAAGGAATTGCTACACATCGTACTATGATAAATTACGTTAAAGTAGAAAATGAAAAATGAAAAGAATAAAGAAGACATGAGAGCCAACTTTGAAAGAACTTATTCCAAGTCATAATTTTCTGAGTAAGGCTACGTCATGTGAAGAAAAGGAAAGAGAAAAGGAAGTGGTTGCGCCCAAAATGAAAACACCAAACACATAGGGGATGTATGGATTTGGGGTGAGTATGTTCTTTTCTCCAACTTTTTGTAAAGAGCTCGGAACTATCATCATTCCCCGAATACATAGAACTGGAAGAATGACACAAAGAGAGTGAAAACAAAGAAAAAGAAAGATCTGTTTAGGTCAACATGGAAGAGACATAGGATTTCTTGACACTTTGAATCGTCCCCAAAAGGAAAAAAACAAGAAAAAAGAAAATGAAAAGGTGAAAGAAAATGGAAAGCTTTTGGGTCAACATGAAGGAGACATTTCAGTCTCAATTCCTTGCATCATCCCCAAAAGGAAAACACAAGAAAAAGACAAAAGAAAAGGAAAATAAAAAGAAAAGGGGCCTTTTGGGTCAACATGAAAGAGACATTTCGGTCTCAATATCTTGCACCATCCCCAAAAGGAAAAGGAAAGCGAAGGACAAAAGAAAATAAAAAGAAAAATAAAAGGGGCCTTTTGGGTCAATATGAAAGAACATTTCGGTCTCAATGCCTTGTGTCATCCCCAAAAGGGTCATAAGAAAAGGAAAAGAAAACAAAAAGGAAAGCTACTGCATGACATATAGAAGAATGAAGATAAAATAGATAACGTCGTTGCAAAGAGGGGAATAACGTCTGCCGCCACCTGAGAACACACACATTGGCTACGATGTCGATGCCCAAGGAAACATCTAGTAAGGAAAATTCCATTAAACCATCGAAAGAAGTCATTTGGCCTAACAATCCAACTGCAGATAGTGTGGAAGGTGAATAACCATGGATGTTATCAGTCGATGTATACATTAGGACGTTAGTTAGCAACTTTGGCTCCCCTACTAAGCACATGACAAAGCACCAGAGCCTGTGCAAGTGATGGAAGGGTCATGGGTTGTGCAGGAAGAGAATTTTCTACAACTATTACATGATGAGGGGTTTGGTAGTGGTTTATGGATTAATTAGATAACAATTATCACCATCAAAATGATACTTGCTCACTATTTCTTTCGACTGGTGACACTCATCACTTCTATGTCAAATAATACAATGATAAAATAATGTAGACATTAAAGGTCTTTGTGTGATGACTACTCAAACTTGCCCTATATAGATGTACAGTGACCGCATTCCTGTTTAAAAGGATTCGCATCCTTTCAAATCTACACAAGGAGGATGAAGAGGAACTTAAGTTTTGTAACTTGTAAGGCCTCTTTAGCATTTGCTAGATCTTATCCTTTTCTTTTGAATAGGAAGGAGTGGGGAGGACCCAGCGGATCCAGACCATCGTCACGCCAGCATCGCAGTTTATTCATGAGGAAGCAGGAAGTGCCCAGATCGAGAAGGAAGATCACCATGCCATCATCACGTAAGTCTCCAATATTCCCAAAAGGAGGTTTTTTTCATGTGAGGATATCTCATAACTTTAATCCACCACAGCTTTATTTTGATTTTGTTCAAAGCTTAATAACGTCATGTTTGAAGCATGTACCACATCCTTGTTTGCTCAAGATGTGCCTTTGCCATAAGTTTCCATTTCAAGGTTGATTTAGGTATTAGTGACTTTTTATCATAGAATGTAGTTTGCGGTCGTTTTCTAGAGGAACAGTCCCACCCAGAGGAACTTAGGTCATATTTGTTTCGTGATGTAAGTGAACTAAACATATGTGAGGTGAGACCGGGAGGGGAAGGGTCTTGTTTCATGGATGGATAAAAGGATGCATTGGCTTTAAGGTTATAAAGGTATTCGTTTAGGACCTTATTCATGTTGTCATCATCTTCTCCAATGATGTCAACATCATGAGGAGGACATTCATGAGGAGTTGAAGGAGCATGAGGAGGCTCAAGTTCATTAAGATCAATTCCAAAGGCATAGTTTGACATGTCAACTAAGTATTTTAATGACATCCAAAACTTATTAAAACAGAGAGCCATGATGCAAATAAATAAAAGAAAAATAAATGCAAGAAATGAAATAAAATAGAAAATATAGAAACTCTGATAGAATGCAAGAACAGAAAATAGACATGTAGAAAATGCTCAGAAAATGCCAGAAATTATAATGCAGAATGTGCAGGAGGACTAAGTCGCCTAGTGTAATGAATTAGTCCTAGTAGTGATTTTTTTGATATTTTTCATAAATTTTAAATTGGATTTTATGTTTTTGAGGTTTTTAGATGTAGATACAATATGAATATGTAGAATTTTTGGAATTTTTTAATGAAATGTAATGCAAAAATGTGAGCTATATGAGTTTTTAATTAATGCAATTTTTAAAACCATAGGATTCCAATTAAGCAATGCAAAACCTAATGCAATGTTGATGCAAGTTACTCCTAGGATGTGAATGCTCTTGAAATTAGAAAGAAAATGTTCAAATTTGGGTTCACCAAAATGTGTACAAATATTTTGGCTCCCAATTGCTTTCACCTAAAAGGAGAAAGATGGGCTAAAATGGGAAATGTATACACTCAAAATCAATGCAAAAATGTATGGAATATGCAAACAAACAATAACAAAAATAAAATGGACTAGAGATTTGTGCCTGGAAACTTAAATGTAATGAAAAGAGGCTTTACAATCTTGTATATTTTTCTATTGAAGCCAACTAGGACACTTATGCCAAGCTAGACGACTCAGTCATGTTTCAAATAGATTTTGCTAGAACAGGTTTCTGCCAAATGGGTATCTGGAAATGCATAAATCACCTTTCAAGCCTAGTAGTGGGACTAATTCACCACTAATGGTGTCTTAGTCCACCTAGGAATCTCAGGAAATTTGGGCTAGGAATTTGTAGCTTTTTCTCTGTACTTCCCTTCCTAACAGGTGTCCTATTCAGATTCTATAGAAAATGGGCTAAAAGAGGTCTCCAAGCTTTAATTAGGGTTTTTTTGACTTGAATGATTTTGATGATTTGACAACACATTTTTAACACAATTCTCTTTAAAAAATATAAATACAAGACCTACAAAACACACATGCAAAGAGGGGAAAAAGGGTTGAGGGTTAGAGAATAGGAATTTGCCTTTGTCAAACCCTAATTTGGTAATCAAATCCTTGAAAATGAAATGAAATAGAAAGAGAATGATGAATGAACAACATGCAATGTCACAACTCACCAAACCCTTAATGTTGAAATCTAAAGATATGCAAGAAGATGCTCCAATTAATGCTTTATAATTCTCAGAATGCTTGAGTGAATGCTTGATAATTCTTAGAATGCTTGAGTGAATGCTTGATAATTGATTGAATGATTAAGTGAATGAATGGGGGGTGAAAATGAGAGAAACACCCTTTATTTATACTTGATTTTACAATATTTTCTAAAAATAACACATCACAGGTCATCCTCAAGGTTAAAAGAATAAAATCCCTTAGAATTTTGAAATAATTTTGATTTTTGTGCCCAATGGGACTAAGTCTTCCCAGATGGTGACTTGTTCCCACCAAGGAAATTTTACTGGGTGTTAGGAATTAGAGCACATTTAATAAGGTTTAACAATAATATTCTCAAAAATATTCTTAAGTAGGGCTGAAAAGTGTATTTAGGTGTCATTTAAACATAAGAAAGGAATGAATTATTGATGACAAGCCTAGAAAAGCATGAGAGTTTGTTACAAATCTTTACAACACTTTAAAATAATACTTGGTAATTGATAAAAAGGGGTTATTTAGGTGAATTATAATGAAAGGGTCCTAGAAAAGTGTGAAAGTGGGTTACAACACTTTGCAACTCTTTTTACAAGACATCCTAGAATTCTTAATGATTCTCAAAGATCCAAGACCTAATGTGAATGTGTTGACCACATTACAACATTAAATCTAGGAAAAATGAATCTAAAACCACTAGGAGGGCCTGAACATGAGAAAAAGTAGAAGGGTTAATTTTTCCATGTCTAGTCAAATAATACAACATAGTGGGTAGGAAAGGGATTAGAAATATAAGTGCATGATGCCTCAATCACTAGCAAGGAAGAGGAAA
>VDFB02207679.1:0-25675 GCA_007258455.2 Sequoia sempervirens | reverse complement strand
TGCAACTTGGGGAAAACACTTGGGCAAGCATGATAAACATATTAAGCACATGCCAAGGCAAAGAAAAACCTCAAATCGAAGGGGGAAAAACACAAAGAGTGAACGCAAAAGAGGGTCCCATTTTAAAATTGAAATGGGGTGGCATATGCAAGGCATAACACATCCTTCCTAAGGATCCCCTCCCTCATTTCTTCCCTTTTATTTTTTAAAATATTTTTATATCATTGATGCTAATATTTTAAGAGATGCATATATTATGATCACATATAAATCCTTACATGCACCTTGTCTATTTTCATCCCCTTTGACACTTCTTTATTTTAGTCCCCTATGGTTATTTTTATTTTTATGCTCCCCAAAGTGTTTGTACCATGCAATGGTTTTTAACACTCCCCATATAATTGGTATCATATGAGCCACCTAGCATAATTTAGCTTGTTAGCTTATGGGCTTCATATTTCCTGTCTTGGTAGTCTATAAGCCACCTAGAATAATACAACTTGATAGCTTGTTCATTTCATATTTATTACCTCTTACATACATGATCACCTAACACAACTTGTTAGCCCATGATCAGTTTTTATATTTTTATTTTCATGTCCCCTAGTGACAGAGCAAGCTAGTGCTTGAGTCATGTACTCTAGCTTCTATATTGATTGCTTCCTTGTATATTTTTATGAATTTTCTCTTCGATGCAATTAATTAGTTCATGATATTATTTTGATTAGTTAATAATTCTTCTACGTGTTGTTTCTTTTATTTTCATTTTGTTTTTTGGGACAACACAGTTTTGAGATAATCTTAAAGTATCTTACACTATGACTCAAAATTTTAGTTTGTTTGATATATTTTTATTCTCATTTATGTATATGTATTTTTTATGCTTCTATATGCATTTATGATGTTCTAACTCAATTTCTTTGTAGTTTTTTTTAACTATATTGTCTTGTGCAATTTTTTATAGATTAATGTATTTATTTTGTATGTTCTCTACTTGGGGGAATAATTCCTTTGCATTAAATTTTTTCATCATCTTCTATAGTATCCTTTGGTTTACTTAATATTATTTATTTTTAGTATCTTTTCCCTTTTTACTTTAGCATGCATATTCATGTAGGTTCATAATCTTGCTAAAGTGGGGGAAAAATGTAATGTAAAAATTGCATACTCTTGTAATTTCACTATATTTATTATCCACTTTGGTTTTCATTCCTTTAGTGTTACCATAGGCTCATTGTAGCCCTTGCATTTTCCTTTTTCCTACTCAAGGTGCTCAAGCCTCATTCTTTGTGGTCCCCTTTTTATGTCACATTTGTGTTAGCTCTATATATTTCTAGTATCTCATCATTTTTAGCATAAATTGTTTGGACACTAGTGCATCACATAGACGTGTGAATTTTGCATTAGTGTCTTGTGAATTTTTTTGTTTGGTAGCTATTTTTAGCATTTTCCACTAGTCACCTTCCCAAGTCAATGAAAATGACTCAGAATTATTCTAAACAACTCATCAACAACCTTCCCTATCCTCCTCTTCTCATATTTTAATCTAACATTTTATTTTGGCTCTCTCTTGGATCTCTTGCACTCTTGAGCTCATACACAACTTTGAAGATCTACAACTTTCTAGAACACTTTTACAATAGTCTCTACTAGCTCTCTTCTTCTTCTTCGCTTCCTCAAGCCTTTATGTGATATTATTCTTATTTCTTATTTTTATTACAACGATTTCCTTTATTGTGCACCCACACACCTTGGTATTATCCCATCCTATCAATATCTCACTTTAGTCACTATTTTTATTTCTAGACATAATTAGATTAAGAATACACACTATGTTTTAAAATCTATCTATCTATTGGTTGATGTGGATGTAGAAATACCAAATATGGATTTGACTAAGTAAAACCCCCAAATAGCCCCATCTTTTTTCTTTTTCTTTGTGTTTGCAGATATGTTAGGAGACGCAACTACAAGGAGGTTTGTAAGTGTTTTATTGTTTGTAAATTTACTTTTATTTTTCATTTAAATCATACTATCTAGTTTATTTCTTTATATTTTTATTGTATGGTAGGGGATTTTCCATTTCTACTTTTGCATATTAGGTGAACCGAAAGATTGGATTTTTAAAATTTCTAGACATATTTGGTGTTAGGTTTTTCTTTTCATTCTCTTTTCATCTATGTAATTCACTTTTGTAAATTATTATTTCATTTTTAAAAAATAGTTTTTAACTAGCTTTCTTGTATTATTCTAACTAAATATAACTCTTTCAATTAAAATAGTTTTGGGATTATAATTTTTTTATTATTAAATATTAGAAAATCACTCTTGATTCTAATGTAAAATTAGAGAAAATCATTTGACTTATACTTTTTATCTAAATCATCATTTTCCCTCTTCTAAAAAATATATTTTAGAGCTCTTCACAACTATCTTTGCACTTTTTAAAGAATCTATCCTAGGTATTTTTTATTTATTGTGTCTTCTAGCATGAGATGGACCTAATGTTTGTTGTCTGATAGAAGTTTTCTTTTAGGGATTGTGTTTTTTGTGTTCTTCATGCCATCTTCTTCATCAATGCAATATGTAGTATGTAGTAGGGTCAATGCCCAATGTTCGATAGAGGTGAGGTTTCAAACCATTTAATGTTTAATCTAATGTTCAATTTAGGCTTGAAACTTTGATGATGTTATTTGGAGGTGTTTTTTCAAGCTATAAAATCATTAATTCCTAAGGAGCCTCCTCAGATGTCTAATCTCAATTTCTAAGGCTATGGAGAGGTCTTTTAATGCTTTAAGTGTAGATCTAGGAAAGGATTGTGGTGCACATGCTTCATTCATGTTTGAAGACTCCTTTTTGTAAGAAGGCCATCCCTTACCATGTTTCTATACAAATTTTTTGGGTGATCTCCTCCTTTGAGGTGATACCCAAGGGCATTAATGCGAAAGCATGGTGGTGGATTAGAAAGTGTTGGACACTCTTCCTTAGCACATTCTTTTTTGTTTCTCTCTAAGAATAAAAGGGACTCTTGTGCTCATTTTAAAGGATTTAAAATTTTGGCCACAGAAGAAATCTATGTACAAAAAGTGTTAAGTGACAAGGGTGAAGATCCTTGTTTTATGAGTTAAATTATTGTAATGCTCCTATAAATTGATCACACATTATATGAATATATACTATCATGTAATTATCTCTAGTTTTGAGATGTAATATCTTTTGAATAAAAGTAATAAGGTTATTAAGGTTCTCCAAGCACACTTGTTGTTTGAATTAATTATCCATTTATTGTCCATTCAAGGAGTGGTGTAAACTATTGCATGAAGGTAGTGAAGACATTGTGTTTTCAAATGGATCATTAAGAAGAATTTGATAACAAGCTAAAGAAGACCTTTTTGTCATAAGGTGATATATGTTAATAGTTTATCAAGATTATGTTATAGAATTAGAATATGAGTGCATGGTATGTGAAATTTTAGCATATTGCAAGCACTAGTCTTGCATTATTTTCTTCCCTCGTCTTTAGAAACAAATCTTAAATTAAACTACCATTTATATTTTTATGTTTTATGTTTATTTTCTATTTCACTTCATATCAAAATTGAAATAACAAGGATGTACCATTCACGAATATAGTCATACAAACCATTACTATTTAGTGTGAATTTTATTTGTTGGACATCATTAGCTAAAGATATTGGCATCCAATGTCATTAAGGGTGACCGCCTAGGTTTTATAGAGTTTGAAGTGCAGGGGACAAAAGTGTGAGATAAATCGCCCATTCGTTGGTCACTGATCTAGGGGCTTCTTGACAATAGTAATTGGATAATATTTAGAGAAACCTAATAACCAAAAAGAAAAATAACCAATAGAGGGAAAGGAATGTCAGGGATGACAAGTTTGATAGGCATATTAGGATGCAAAATCTAAAAATTTGACAAAAGAACACTTAGACAAAATTTAACAAGGACTTAAGCAAGTTTTTGGAATCAATAAGGAAGGTATGTAAGTGTGGACAAGTGCAAAAGTCTAAGAGGATAAAAACATACAAAATATTAAGGAAAACACAAAAAACTACCCAAACTTAGGCTTTTTACTAATTTTGCATCTTTTGGAATTTAGGGGACCCATTTAGGATTATCTAAAATAAATTAACAATATATGGTAAATAAGGTCAAATGCACAACCTTTAGAGAAAAAAAATAAAAAATGATGAGGAAAATAAAAATGGGGTGCTAATATTGGCTCTAGTTGGGGACATGTGTCTCTTGTAGGAAAAATGAAAATCTAGATCTCTAGGAGTAGATAAAAAATGGAGACAAAAAAGGGAAGACAAGAAAGGGAAGACTAGGACAACACAATTCATCACAATCAAACAAGGATCATGACTACACTAACACAACAAAACATAACAACTGTATTCAACACAATGTAAGAGATTTAGCAATAGGAATATTGCTACAAAAATTAGTGACAATATTATCCCATTCAAAAAATTTAAATTTTATTCCATAAATTATATTAATCTAATTCACTAATAAATCCAAAATATAATAGATGGGTTATGCCATCATACAAGGCCTAGTGCTAGGTCCTCAATTTTAGTTATTATAGGTATTGTGTATAAATTATCGTCTAGTTACTAATGCTATCAAGTGGTTTGAACCACATACAACATTAATAGAAATTAGTAGCCATGTTGATGACATTTTAAAAACATTACTAATAGTATACATCTAGCATTATGGATTCTATCAATAAGAATAATAAAAACTTGTGTGTGAAAATTTAATCAACATTAATAACCATATACAACTAGGTATATACATTTTATCAAATTAAATGGTATATAGATTATATCATATAAACTCATTCCCCTTTTATACAACTAGGTATATACATTTTCCAATTTATTTCCCTTTATTCATCATCATTTGATTAATTAAATAAATTAATATTTATTTAATTATGTCAATAATTAAATCCTTTCACTCTATAATTAAATAAATTCTCATTTATTTAATTATTCATTATCATTTTCCTACTATAATTCAATAATTATTTAATTATTCATTAGCCTTTTTCCATGATTAAATAAATCTTATTTATTTAATTATTTCTCACTTTTCTCCACTAAATACTATTTTAATTATTTAATAGTTTGTCCTTTTCCTCTTATTTTTAATTAAATAGTTATTTAATTAAAATTCAACTTTCCCTCTCTTTCTGTAATTAAATAATTGATTTAATTATTTAATTATTCCTTCCCTCGTAAATTAAATAATTTTATAATTATTTAATTTACTCCAACCACCTCTTTTTCTTGAACCACCCTCTTTTTTTGTGCAAATCTAATTTCTTATCTCAATTAACCTCCACCCTTGATAAGGTTTGTATTACTTTTTTGTAATCTCCATTACATTCATCATAACTAAACCCTATTTTTTCCCTAACCCTATTTCCTTGCTTCTCAGAAACAATCTCATCCATTGATCTTCATCATTTAATCTTGGTCCTTCATTCAAATTTAGTTTTCTATAAAAGATACCTATCACTTTCATTCAAACAAATACAACTGATATCCTTTATATTTTTCTATCATTATCATTAGGTTTATTATTTCATACTACAAATATGAGGGCAAGAAAGCATATAAAGCAAAATGGAGAAGAGCAATGAAGGTGATTCAACCATGGCATAGGAAGTGTGGTAATATTGTTTTATTATTTTATGTTTTTGTGTTCATTTGTGCTTCATTGTTGGACTAGGGTCTTTAGGACTTGAGTTTTATGTATTTGGTGGTTGATACTTTTGATTCATGTCTTCTCCCATGATTTTATCCTATTCTACATTGGTGAACCCAATATTAAATACTAACCCTCTTGATTAACATTCTTTGTTTGGAAGTTTTTGGTGTTTTTCTGTCTTGAAGGGTGTAGGCACTTTTGAAAAATCTTGTAAATAACACTTTTGAGAACCTTTTGAGGTCAAATAAACATCACAATTACATCTAAAAGGGTCAAAAGATGAGTTTTCATATATTATACCCCATATTTTGGTGAAGGGAAACATTTTCACATTAAAAAAATGATTTTTTGTGCTTGCAACATTGTGCAACGCATTTGCATGACATTACTGCATTTACATGAAATTGAATACGTTGCATGGAGCGTGCAGCATTTAGAAACCTGGGTTCGCCGAGTGAAGCATAATGCACCACAAGTGCATAATTGATAGTGCATCACATTTTCCCTAGTTGCAACATTTTTCATGATGGTGCGCATTTTGATAGTCTGCGGCACGGTACATGTGATGAAGTCCGTCTATTTGAATGATACCATGGTCATAACGACCGTTCATTGCCGGTCACCATGGTTCGTCACATCTTCTGAGACGGTGGAGCCACATCAGGCGAAGACGACACCTTATTTGCTTGATTTGGGTAAAGGTTTAGAGATTTAGGTACTGTTTCCTTTTCCACTCCAATGGGGTGAGCGGGTTTTGTATTACATATTTGATTTGCAGCCCATGACATTCGTTAGGAGAACATTTCTATCTAGACCACTAATCCCATGTTCTTGTAGGGTCTTATGTGATATTGATTTTTAAAGTAGGAATATTTAGATTTGGGCTTAAAAAGAAAAAGTATTTTTTTTAAATCACACTTTCAATTTGGGTTTAAAAAGAATAAGTTTTTGCATTTCTTGGTGATCTTGTTTGTGTTTGAGAGGTGTGTATGCTCTTCCCTCACATTTTCATATGATCTTGGAAATCAAAATCACTCTTCAACACTTTCATTTTCACACCACACATTTCAATTTCTAAGGTTAATGAACATTGTTTGTGTGATCAAATACATGCATTTTCTCTCTCCTCGCATTATCATATGACTTTGGAGATCAAAAGCATTATTTGCATCACTTTTGTGTAACCTTGTTAGAAGGGCATGCCTTTGGAGAAGTGATCACTCCAAAAGGTATGACCCAAAGTGGTTTTTCCCTCAGACTGCTATATAAAAAGATTAAGGCAAAATCCAAGATCTAACTAGTGAGTACCTTGTCGATAGTGCTAATTTAAAATGGGTAGTTACCTATATTTATGTGAGGTAGTTACTTATAGTACCCAAGTAGGATGGGTTAAAGCCTTAAGTGGCTTGATGGGTGCTAACAAGGAATTAAGTCCCTAAGTAGTGACTAGAAACTATTATTTTAGAATCCCACCCTATTGATTGAGTCGTTGGTGTCATTCTCAATGTAAGGGATGCATATTGCACCCTGAAGTAACTCACCATATGGCTCCCTTGATATGAGATAGAAATCCTTGGCTTAACATAAGGTACATGTAGCTTTCTGGGGAGAGGGTGATTGGGTCATCCTTCCAGTCCTGGAGGCCCCTACTTGTCCTCTCTCAAAAATACAAGAGTGTACACACCCATTTAGGTGTTCCTACATTTGAGTCAAAGGAGATTCCAAGTTGTGGGCCTAAGATTTCTACCATTGGCCTTGACCTTAGGATTAGGAAGTGCTTAAAGTCTTTGAAATGTTTTCAATTTGTGATGAGACCAATGGAAATTGGGCTAAATTTGGCCTATGAACATACTCTATTTGAGTAAATTTTGGACAGTCAATATCTAAAATTTGTTTTTTTAGATTGTTTGTTGTGTTTTAAATCATATTTCATCCTAATCATTCCTCCTCATCTCAATCATCCCATCATATTTATCATAACCATCCCTCGTCTTGTCCTTATCATCCTAATCACCTCATCCTAACCAATCATTTCCATCCTAATCATTTCTCCTCATCCTAATCATCTCATTCTATCATAATCATCCCTTCTCATCTTAATCCCTCTTAATCATTTTAATCACTTCCATAATCATTCTAATATTTCAGAATTATCCTAATTATCCCTTCTAATCCTATTCATCCTTCATCTTATCTTAATCATTTATTTCCATCTCAGTCATTATATCCCTAATCATCATAGTTATCTCCTTTCAATCATTCCATCTTAATCATCCCCTTCCATCATTATCATCATTCCTCATCCTAATTATCCCCCTAATCATTTGAATCATCCATTTTTATCCTAATCATTCCCCACTTCATCCTAATCATTTCATCCTAATCCCCCTTCATTATAATCATCTCTTCTAATCCTAATAATTCCTTTTCATCCTAACCATATCTCTTCACCCTAATTATGCTTATCCATCATAATCATTCCTTCTCATCTTAATCACCTTGTCCTTATCATCCATAATTGTTCTAATCCTAATCACCCCATCCTAATCATTCATAATCATCCTGATTATCTTCCTATTTTTCTAATCATCCATGTTATCCTAATCATACCCAATCATCTAATCCAAATCATCGCATTTATCTCAATCATCCAAATCCATTCTTAATCCATTATTTAGGACCCTAAGCTTAATTTTTTTTTTTAATCCAATTGAGGTCCTAATCATTATCATAACCACCCTCCATAATCCACATCAAAATATTTCTTTCCTAATCCATTATCATCCTTAATCTCCATCATCATCCTTAATTTGCATCCTTCATTATCATCCTTAATCTCCATCATCACCCTCCATCCTCATTCTTCATTATCATCCCTAATATTCATCATCAACCTTAATCCACATCCTTAATTATCATCATCCTTCATCACCACATGGATCAAGATGAGCCTAACATATCCTCAATTTTTCCATCTCATACCTCAACATCTTGTTGAATTTCTCCTTGCAAACTACTTTAACAATCACATAACATCCATGATCATGTGTCTTGTAAGCAGATTCCAAGAGATCCTAAACACCATCCAAGCCACCATTGAAACTTATACCCAAGTCATGTCATCCTTTTCCTCCATTGACAAGGGAAACCAAAACATCTTCTATGTTCAAACAACACCCATACATAATCATATATCATGAAATTCACATCCTAGTTAACCCATCATCAAGCCAAAGAACACCATCAAAATACCACCAAAATTTATCCTCCAAGGAGTACCAAAAGTCACCCTCGAAGGAATACAAGAACCCATGCAAAATCCTATTTCACAAAATGCTCTAGTCCCATTCTTCTAGTTCCACCCACTTCCACCTCATCCATCTCATCTACCTCTTCCATTTCATGTTTTTCCACCTTCATAGGACCTATACAAATTCAATCATCTCACTCACTTGACCTCATTCATCCAAAGCATGACATCATAGATCCCTCTTTATGCCAAGACCAAAGTACTCCTTCTTGTGATCCCATTCCATCTCATTATCCTATCCTTAAGTCCATCCAAGAAATCCTTCTAGATGATCATGATATCCAATTTGATCCAATATTTGATCAAGATCCTATTCCCAACCATGACATCCAAGATAAACTTATATTTGATCAAGATTCTACCATTGATCAAGAAATCCAAAATTATCCCCTTTCATATCAAGATAAAGCCATCCCTTCCATATCCCCACATGATCCCCTTTCATATAAGGAGAAAAGTATCCCTTCTATACCATCTCATGATCCCTCTCTAAATCAAGATCAAAGTCCACCTTCCACCCCATCTAATGATACCCCTCCTAATCAAGATCAATATGTCTCATCCACTCCATCACATGATACCTTTCAACCTCATGATCCCCTTCCATATCAAGAGCAATATATACCTTCTACCCCATACAATTATCCTACCTAAAGTCAAGATCAAAGTTTCCCTCTATCTCCATCTCATGATCAAAGAACCGCGTCGTCTTCCTATCATGATCCTAATCCTCCACATGATCCCGTCCTTACATGGGTGATCCACAATAGTGGTTTACAATTTTTATTGGCCCGGACAGAATTGTTTTTAACTAAATCTTCATTTGGGCACCTGTAGCTAAACCATGAGGTACAGAGATGATGGGCAGATTCTCGTCACATTTTTTTAAATAGATTCTAAAATATTTTTCAAAATTTCACTTTGGAATCAGTTGCCTCTTTTTCCATCTCCCACGAAAACTAGTTTTTTCTTTATAAAACAACATTTTTAAAAAGTGACGCACACTATATAACGCATAACTTTTTTTCCATGAAGGATAAAATTCTAATTCTTTCACATTTAGATTTGTAACTCTGATGTCTAGTGCTTCCACTTGGTTAGATATATTTTTATAGAATATTTTTTATTTAATCAAGTTTCGAAGTCAAACCAATTACAATTCAAAAATAGCACGACGATATACTGCGTAACTTTTTTTTTATATATCGTGTCTTTTTTTGTTGGATCTAGGGACTTCAATATACGGATTTGCACTCCTTATTTTTCAAATTTTTTGATAATGCATATTTTTCCACATGTGTAGAACAAAGACCTTCATTTTCGATGAAAAACCTAAGTTTAATCAAACTAAAAAATAAATACATAAATAAAACTAAAACATATTAAATTCTATTCATTGGATAGCTCATTTGGGACTACTGATTCAATTAGGGTTTGTGAAGATTCCTCATTTCATCCTCAACCCAAGCTCTAAAGTGCCAAAATTTAGGTTTTTTTTTTGTGTCTTAGGGGGGGATGAGAGATAGGGGGGGTTCGCTCGAACCCCTTGCCATTGTATTTTTTTTTTTGGAGCCCAAGATTCAAAGGGGTTGTAAGACCTAGTTCAAGCAATTTTAGTGAACCTTATCAGGTTCTTTCGAACTAGGTAAATTGATACGAACCCCCAAAATCACATTTTTTGCCTTGGGGTCATTTTTTGTGAGTTTTCCTTCCTCACTTGAATTATAAACCACTATTGTGGCTTCACCCCATATCAAGCTACCCATGAACTCCCCTACTTATCAATTGGGTTCCTCCACTTTCATCCAAGTTGGTCTACTCCAAGAGCCTATCATTCACTCCATGCCATATCCCCCTCAAAATGGACTAGCATCTTGCTTCCAAAACAATAAGTATCCCATTAGTAAAAGGATTTTTCAAACTATGCATTATCAAGGCAAAGGATTAGTCCTTCATGAGCAATACATCTTTGAACCCCTTAATATCAAAGAAAATCCAAAATATCATGGCCTTGGATACCAAGCTCAAGACATTGGCACTCCTTCCACCCATCCTAAATCCAAAATCCCTCCACTTAAATCTAAATGTTCACATTTCCCATCCTCAAAATCTATCTTAGGTCCTTATATCCCAAAACCCAATCCATCTTCCCTTCCATCTATTTTGGGTCTCTATGTCCCAAAACAAAGTCCTTCATCCCCTCCATCCATCTCGGGTCATTACATTCCATCACCTAGCATTCCTAATCTAAAATCCCATTATCCTCTTTATCCATTACCTCATATCCTTAATCAAGATCAACAAAGGTACACACCCAGGAACCTTTTCCAACATTCTTACACCAACTTTTCCATAGTACATACAAATCATTCATATCCATCCACCAATCCCATTGCTCTTGGAAGCAATTTGGATGCTAAAAACTCAAATGCATAAAGCTAAAAATCCACAAAATTTAAAGGATCAACATGTCTCATAAAAAATACATGCAAAAGAAAAGAAAAATATGATCCAAAATATTAAAAAAAATACCAAATGCCACAAAGGCACATGAATCAAAAATCAAAGTAAAAAACCATGTGGATTCCAAAGATACTCATAGAATCAATGCATCCCAAAGAAAAATCAAAATTGGCATCCAAACTTGCTTATCGAAAAGCTCATCCAATTCTACATCCTCCACCCCATATAATAATCCTTTATCACCTCCATCCATTTTGGGTCCTTATATCCCAAAATATACACCCACTCCTCCATCTAAACCTCAAAATACAAAGCCACTTCTCTTCCACAACTCGACCGGCCTTCAAGGAGTGTGCCAATACTGATATTTCCAACATTTCCATCCACTCATCTACAAGTATTCCATCAACCCATCCATTATTCAACATACATATTTCATCCTTCCATCCCTCTTATCCAATACTTTGCATAAATCCATATCCCTCACCATCTTCCCATCCATTTCATTCCCCTTACCATCATTCTACCAATGTCTATGAGCATACCTCCAATTGTCCATGATCTAATGGAACACATCTTCAAGGGATAACATCCATGAAACTAAATTCTTGAGTCCTCAATTCATCTCCCTATCATGCACCCACTATCTTCCAAATCCCCTAATCCATATCCTTATCCTTCTCCATCCATCCTATTCCCAAAAATTCAAATAAAGATTTAAAAAAAATGAAAAAAATGAAAAAGCACAAAAAAGTAAACAAAAATCATTCATCCAATGGTGAAAACCACTTCTTGTGGTGCACTAACTAGGTATCATGATGAAATTCTGGTAAACAGGCATCATGTGTAATCCACTACCCTCTTGCACTCTACACTCAGGGGCAAGTTTCATCCATGCTATCCTAGACCTACCACACCCACCTTTATCCCTCATTTCCTATCATTATACCTATCTAAATCTATCCCCCTTTTCCTCCTTTGATCTTGAAAAGGCTAAGGATATTCATATACATCATGCATTATATCATTCCATCCTTCTTATCCTATCCATCTCATTCATTCCATATCCCTCATCCTATCAAAATCCATCTTTCCTTCCCATATTTGATCTTGATGAAGATCCTAGGGGTCACATATCCATTCATCTATATCTTATCCACTTGATATTGGTCATCCTATCCATATCCTCCATCCTATATCCCCTATCCTAATTCCATCCTCATATCCTATCTCATTCATCATCTTTTCATCCTTGATCTTGATAAAACTAGGGGTCAAATATAAATGCATTCATATCCTTTATACACTATCCTTCCATATCATACATCACTCATCATCTTCCATCCATGATTGTGCTATCTCTAGTGTGGGACATCTTAGTCCTTTGCAACTAGTCCTTGGAGCTCCATCTTCCTATCCTCCATCCACCACCATCCTATCTCCCATCACCGTCCATTATCCAAAGTCCTCTCTCCTATCCATGAAATTCCTCCATCCTTTCATACCTATCATTGGACTTTTTTTTCCCTTGTTAGTGGTCTAAGGACTCCAATCCACTTATCCAACATCCCTCCACCATCCCATTCAATCCTAAAAGGAATTCATTCCAATTGCAATAAGCCTAATCCATACAATCTTTCTATGCAACATAGCGCATCATCCAAAACATTCCTTGGCTTTGTTTCTAGCCTTGTTGAAAACCTTGATCCTTTAGTCACATTATCATCAGTGGGATATGTCGTTCGAAATCCTCACATTGTTTTGGGATGTGTCCTTCCTATATCAGCAACATCATTATCATCATCACCCATTAATTGGTTTTCAACTTGACTAGGGGCAAGATCATGTTTGTCCTTGGATGTTTATGCATGCCTACTTGCTTGATTGTGGGTATCTTTCACACGCATTTGTCATGGTCCTTATAGTGTATCATCCATAATAAAATCCCATTCCTGTACCAATCCATAATAAATCTTTGTCACCCTTCTCATGTCCTAAGAATAGTTGACATTTTGTGTCTTTCATTTTCCATGTTCGGTCCTAATAAAGTCCATCCTTATCCATTCTTCATAATCAGTCATATACTTGTATGGGGGAAAGTACTTGACTCACGCCTTCATTGGAAACTAGACTTGGTATTGGAGGTCATCATCATAAAAAATCCAAAAACATCTGAATAACCTTTCAACATGCCAAAAACATTGACATATCCCCAAAAATCTAAAAATCAAAACATACATCAAAATTCCAAAAAAAATCAAAACATGCCCAAAAAAAGTCAAATAACCTTTAAAATCCCCAAAAAAAGTCAAGTCCTATTAGTCTAAGTCTATCGAATTGTGTTGTCTCTATGATTTCACTTAGGCAAGGCCATCACTGATGAGCCCTCGAGGCACTAGGTTATTCCTTTAGGGTTTTTTGAGTCTATCATGGCACACCACTATCCATATCATAATAAGTTATTCCTTGTCAAAATCAACACTTTGATCAGACACAAACAGATATTTGAGTCTCAACCAAATCATGAGTTAACAAACTAACTACCCAACTAGCCGTCAATCTAAATCGATCAATTTCCTAATCGACCAAACCCAATCCTATCATTTTTTCTTATGCAAGACGTGTCCTTCCTAAAACCAAACATCATCATCATTTGTGTTATACAAGTGGTTGCATGATTGAAACCAGACCCGACGTCTTATACGGACATGCTTCCCTTCTTGAAACTAGGCGCAATCAATCAATCAATCAATAATCTTATCAATCCTATCAACAAACATAGGATCGATTGGCAAAAGATCTAATTGGCTGTTGAATTTGTTGGTCCATTTTGTCTTATCTTTTCATTTTGATTTTTGGTCATATTACTAGCGACCTCGAGGATGTCCCAAGAAGGATTTAGAGGAGCGATGATGTCTCATGACCTACTATTTCTTTGATTGTTGTTTGCGGTTTGTCTTGACAAAAAGACTAGGGAAACTTAAATCTTAGTATGCGTCATGACACTCCTTTGTTGTCAATTGTCTATTTTTGCAAAGGGATAACATTGCACACCTTGGTCTATGTCCATGGTGTTTATTGTCCATTTGCTATAATTTAACGCCCAACTATGATAATCATGCGAGCCTAATATCTATCAAGAAAAATATCAATCCTTCTTCAATCGTCTAACTCCATACTAACATTTTCCTCTCACTAACATTTATTTTCGTCAATCCTTGCATTCATCCACTATCTTCTTTGCTTATCTGAAAATCTTTCAAATTTTCTAAAGGGGCATAGGTCTATCCCGTCCTCACCGGGGTATATTTTTGACCTAAATTTTTTTTATACAACATTCAAATGACTTCATATTGTATCAAAGAGGGACAAAATGTAGACACTGAAAAATGTCCTAAACTTGTGAACACCATTTTTCCTCATCAATTTCCCTTCTTCCCTACATAATTAAATAATTTTAATTATTTAATTATTGTCTAAAGTCATATTCTTCTATTAATTAAATAATTTTAATTATTTAATTCATTCATTTCCCATTTTATTCGTCCTTTGATTAATTAAATAAATTAATATTTATTTAATTACATCACTAATTAAATTGTTTAACTCTATAATTAAATAAATTCTCATTTATTTAATTATTCATTGTCATTTTCTTACTATAATTAAATAATTATTTTAATTATTTAATTATTCATTAGCATTTTCTTCCATAATTAAATAAATCTTATTTATTTAATTATTTCTCATTTTTCCCTCCACTATTAAATAATTATTTTAATTATTTAATAGTTTGTCATTTTCCTCTATTTTTTAATTAAATAGTTATTTAATTAAAAAATCAACTTTCCCCTTCTTCTATAATTAAATTAAATTATTCACTTTCCCTCTTAAATTAAATAATTTTATAATTATTTAATTTACTCTAACCACCTCTTTTTATGTGCCAATTCTTATTTTTTATCTCAATTAACCTCCACCCTTGATAAGGTTTATTACCTTTTTAATCTCCACCATCCATCCTTAACTAAACCCTATTTTTTCCCTAACCCTATTTCCTTGCTTCTCAAAGCAATCTCATCCATTGATCTTCATCATTTAATCTTGGCCCTTCATTCAAATTTGGTTTTCTATAAAAGAGACCTATCACTTTCATTTCAAACAACCACAACTACTATCTTTGATATTTTGTTGTCATTATCATTAGGCTTATTCTTGCATACTACAAATCTGAGGGCAAGCAAGCATGTAAAGCAAAATGGAGAAGAGCAATGAAGGTGATTCACCCAAGAATAGGGATTGTGGTAATATTAGCAATGAAGGCGATTCACCTCAACATAGGAATTGTGGTAATATTGCTTTATTATTTTATGTTTCTATGTTCATTTGTGCTTCATTATTAGACTAGGGTCTTCAGGGCTTGAATTTTATGTATTTGGTAGTTGATACTATTGATTCATGCCTTTTCCCATGATTTTACCCTATTCGACATCTATGTTTCCCATTTTTTACATTTAGGTTTAAACCCTATTATTGCAAAGGAAAGATAAATTTAAATATACTATTTTTATTAATTAAAATATCACTTATAATTTTCCTCAATTATGATTTCTTTGATGAAAATTTTACCATCCACTATGCATTGAATTTAATTTTCATGAGTATTATGGATAGCAATTATTTTCATCTAAAATTAAATTAAAAAAAAAAAAACTATAATAATTATTATTCAATAGCAATGAGTACTTGATATGGTTCCTCTTGCTACTTTTCTATTGCTTGCAATTCCTATGCTCTCTCTCTCTCTCCAATAGTTTGCAAATTTTATTTTTATTATTTTCTATTTAAATTTAAAACAATCATATATTATTTTTATATCATGCATTTTAAAATAAAGTTGAATTTAAAAATATTACATACACATATCAAATTCTTTAAATTATATTTTATAATTTTGTGACCATGAATTCTTGATGGTGAATTTGTCACGATGTCTTTATTGATTATACTTATTAATCCATACGTTGTCACATTTTACCTTTAATTTTTACTATTTATATATATATTACAGAATAATAAGATTGATAAACATTTTTAATATATATTACAGAATAATAAGATCGATAAACTCTATTAATCCACACTTTTTCATATTTTATCTTTAATTTTTATTATTTTTTATACACATTATAAGATTGATAAACTCTATCCTAGTATTCAAAAGCAAGAATACAAAACCTTATTTTATTTTTTCTACTTGAAGATAACCTTGTATAAGATTTCATGTCGTTTTCATTGGAATTAAGTAATTTTAATGGTCAAAAGCTAACTACAAAGAAAGTTACACCTTAGGAAAAATGTCAAACCTTGGGAAACTACGTTTTCTTGTAGAATAAGAAAGCTTAGATCTCAACTACCATTACTTACTTTGCTTTTGTCTCTAACTTGAATTCATCAATCAATGTTTACTTGTTTTGTTTACCTGCGCTGCAAGAAAAGGGTAAATTTTAAATTGTTTTACATCTGACCGGTCACAGACAAAGCCCGCCGGCCATTTTAGATTGGTTTGACTTTATTTATTTTTTACAGATTCTGGAATGGTATCAGAATTTGTGCTTCATACAAAGGATGAGCAGTTGGATGACAAAAGCATGAAAGAAAAAATAGATCAAATTTTTGCCAATCCAGAAAATGAAACTTTTTCTGAGAGATTGAGCGAGTTCGAAGTGGTTTTGAATTACAAATTCAAGAGAAGGAATCTCGTTGAAGAAGCTCTCACTCATTCCTCTGTAATTCTGAAATTCTGTTGGCAGCTGGAATTGTTGGGTTTGAAGGATTCTGAGATATCTGATCATCTGAAACGTAGAGGCCTCAAATCATATGAGCACCTGGAGTTTGTGGGAGACGCCATTCTAGGTCAACTGGTTTCTGTTTATCTGTACAATACTTATCCAGACATGAAACCAGGGATCTTGACCCGCTTGCGCTCTGAAAATGTTCGAAATGAAACACTGGCTCGTGTGGCCGTCAAGCATGGATTCTTTAATTACCTTCGTTTTGAATCACCAGATATGCAAGAAACTGTAAGATTTTTTTCTAAAAGATATTTTTGAAGGAAAATCTGTTTACAATTACATTTACTGATAAAAAAAATGTTCAAATCTTATGAATTTCAGATCGAGAAGTTCATTCAGGTTGTGGAAAATGAATCAGAGTCACATCGCTCAGACCATACAAAGGCGCCAAAAATTCTTGCTGATATGGTGGAATCCATTGCTGGTGCAGTGTTTCTGGACAGTGGAAATTCTGCAGAGAAAGTTTGGGAGGTACTCTAAATTAGTTTTATTTTATTGTTTTCATTAAGAGGTAAAATAAGTTTTGAAAAGATCTGATTTTTTTACAAATATGAGACGACAGTTGATATTGTCAGATTATTCTATTTTTTATTAAAAGACAAAAACAGATTTTGAAAGGATTCAAAAATCTTTTACAGCTAACATAAATACAGACAACGGTTCTAGGAAAATTCACTGCCATGAAAAATTCTTCTCAAGAAAAATCCACTGCCACAGATTCATTGCATTAAAAGTTTGCAGTTGCGATGAATTGTTGGTGGTGAATTTTCCGGTGAATTTGTCATGGTGGCGGTGAATTTTCCAGACAGTGAATTTGCAAAATACCACAGACAACAACACAATTGCATCAATCAATCATAAATTTATTTTATTTTGTTATGTTATAAATAGACTACTAACATTTATAAATGTATTTTTTACAGGTATTTCAAACATTGTTACAGCCCTTAGTTGGTCCAGAAACACTTGAAATGCACCCAGTTGCAGAGCTTCAGGAACTGTGTCAGAGGCAGGGGAAATGTATTGAGTACAAAATGTCTAAAATGGATAATCTTTTGGTAACTGTGGAGGTATTCATTGATGGGCAGTTGGTGGGAAGTGGAGAAAATGAAAGAAAAAAATTGGCAAAGATTGCAGCCGCTAGAAATGCTTTTCTCAATTTAAAAATTGAATAGAAAATTCATCTTCTCTAATTCTTTTCTTTTATTACAAAGACTTAGATCCATTTACATTGAGTTTGTCTGCTTGAACTAAGATGGGTGGTTGAGAATCATTCATTCATCACTAGTGTTGTATTGACTTGTTCAATTAAACAGTAAGAAGTAATTGTAAAGGAATTAAGGCTTGAGCTAGCCATTGCAAATCACGTGTATTTTTAAATCTTTGTTAAATATATATTTTAAAAATTAAAAAATAGTTATAGTATATTTTTATTTGTAAAATAAATATAAATGCATATAAAAATAAAATAATTTTGATTTTTATTGATTTTTTTTTGTTTTGATCCATAAAACGTAATCTAAGTTGTGTGGAATACATTGATAGGTCTTGTAGTGCACCCTGTTGCCAAAATGATTATTATTAATTTTTGTTTTTAAAATAAGTATTTTATTTAGATCATTCATATATCTTCTTCATAGATAAGTAAAATCTAATCAATTGTTTAATAAATAAAGTGTTTAATTTTTTTGTTTCTTTTAAAATGATAACAATATGAATCCACTTGATGTAAGAGATTTCAATATCTTATTCACAACCACATCATCTTTAACAACCACCCCTTATGTTCTCATCTTATTGGCTATGTTTATCACTCCAACACAATAATCTTCAACTTTTTCATTATATTTTATTCTTAAATTATTAAAAGTTATTTTTAGGGTTTGAAGCATTGCAACCATTACCTAATTTGTACCTTTATATGAACCTTCCAAAGAATTTTCAACTTGTAATATTTAGATAAATAATTGGAACTATTGCATCCTAATATAATGCAAAGCTTGAGCATTTTTTTCCCTCTTCTTTCTTCTCTAACTTATCTTTTGCACTCAATTCATAAGTTCAACATACCCACTTGCTACCATGTTCCATACTCCTTTCCATATTAATACTCTTTTCATCTTATCTCTCTAATAATCAAAATTTTAACCTTTAAACTATAATATTATTAATTACCATTGTAGTGAACCAAATAAAGTTTAGATTTTCTCTCAAAATATTACGATCTTAAACTCTAGTGAAGAAGCTTTAGAACTAAACTTGTATACTATAATTCTCACCTTCATTGATAAACTCTTGTACCAATAAACATTGCTTTAATATATCAATGTTAGAAACTCTTGTACCAATAAACATTGCTTTAATATATCAATGTTAGAAAATTATGTATGAACAAAATATGTGTAGTATTGAAATCATGATAAAAAAAATTTGCTAAACCAACTTATTTGAGTCATATATAACAAATGGAAATTCCCCTTACAAAATTACCCGTTACAAATTGAAATAGGTATAACTTAATATAAAGTCTAAAACTTAAAAAATAATTGTCAAAATAAAATTTAAAATTTGGATTATACTAAATAATAGATTACACCACTTTAACATTCTTAAAACATAGAAAAATTTGAAGGAAGCTTTGCATTTTTTTGGTAATCTAAAACGCCTACCATGCAACCTTCAAACTCTAATTTGTGACACTTTGAGGATAGGAGGTGTTGAACCTTGGCACTCATAATTTCGATTGTGGGCACAAGAAATCACGGTCACCAAATCTCCGCAACAATGTCTTCCTTTGTTCCTAGCACATATGTCAACTAGGGCTCCCCCCTTCCTATTCATTGATCAATTGTTGTTCCAAAAATTTGTTTGGATAGTTTTGTATGTGATAGGGAGAAATATTTGTAGAATCATCCCATCATTTATAGATTCATGAAAACATGGTTGAAACTATGTGACTTCTACTCTTGGATCTCTAAAATTTGGAAAAAAAATATAGGGGAAGAAATATACATTTACCCTTGTGCTAGGGTTTTTTTATTCTTGAATTCGACTCTCTTGAAGACAAGGAGTTGGTGGTAAAAAATGCTCCCTATGTTTTCCAAGGAGATTTCTTATGCATAAAATCCTAGTTTCCTTCATTCAATCCATGAATCGAGACCTTATCTTCAACTTAAATTTATATGAGTGTAGCTACCTTATCTCCCCTTGCAATTATGTGAATTATATTTTTTATGGGCCATAGATAATGGCTCAAGTAAGTACCATTGTAATTTAAAAGGAACAACCAATTATGAAAGCTCCACTTGTGCATGTTTATGTGTTGAAATGGATCTAGCCAAATGGCTTCCTATAGAGATATTATTGAAGGTGGGTAATAGATGTGGGAGGCAACTTCTAGATTATGAAAAAAAATACTTTCAAGTGTAGAAAATATTTTTCAATAGATCATTTTACTCCCCAATATCAAAATTTGCAAGCTCAAAAGAGGGGTAATCATGCCTCAAGTGGTAGGCCCAACTAGTAGATTGGGGTATAGCCCCAACACTATGTCATTCCACCCAACACTCAAAATGATATGGAAACACTATGTCATTCCACCCAACACTCAAAATGGTATGGCTTCTCCCTAAGCTCCTCAAAAATTCAATCTAAAGCTTACTTCCCCCTTCACTTGGTCTGCATGATCCAAATTTTGGGGCCATGCAAGCAAATAGTATAGATTATGGTACCTTAATAGTATAGATTATAGTATGAGATCTCTTCGGAGTCACAAATGACTTTAGAGGCTGTTGATAATGAAGATAGTGCAAGAGAAAAGATAGACATGACCTATATCTATTTCCTTAGATAGAACATGAATGGGTAGAAGTAAAGAGGAAGAAATCCTCCATATTAATTTAATTCAAGCATCAAATGCCATTAGGGTCTTCAAAGAAAGAGAAAAGCTTTGAAGAAACATGTAATATTATAGCATCCCTATTATTATTTTTATATGGGAGTGGACCCCATGTCCATAATTAAATATCAAGAAAAGTAAATAAATAGATTGTGTGCTTTAATATAGCTTTCAAAAAATAAAAATTGTACTGTCGTAAATTGTCACCCATGACAATTTCACTTTATGTTTGGTCCCCTCTTAAATTATTGGACCTAATTGAGTATTTTATTTTCTAAATTATGCATTCTATGGCCCATTTTTAATAGTTTTTGAGGAATTGCAAGTGGGAATCAATTGCATTTATCTTATACGTTGGCCTCGACACTATCTTGGAAAATAGGTCCATGACACTCATGCCTTGGGCGTGAGTGTTCTCCTATTTTCCCTCCAAATGAAATATGTTGGTTGTGGCAATTTAATATTTTAATTTCAAGTGTCTAAAGTCAGCCATCAGGATTTAATTTTTGGGAAATTGAATAAATGCCTATAAATACCTAGTTATTGCATCATTTACAATCTAACAAGGAGACTATTGGAAAACTTATGATCAAGAGCACTATTGAGCAAGTCAAGAGCAAGAGCAAATTTTTCATAGCTTTATTATAGAAATTCAAGATCCTAACATCATATCCAATTTTATGTGAGTTTATGTGTGTTCATGTCATCGTTGTTTTGTGAAGGCTAACACTTTTTTAGGCCTCCAAGGCAATTCAAGCAATCAAGATTTAGCAAGATCTAAGTCCTTGAGGTGATGTGCATGGCTTCAGTCCTTCAAGGAAGCCATTGAAGGGTGGTGAGTTGCAACACTTTGTGATTTCATCATTCCTTCCCATTCATTATCATTTCATCATTAACATTTGCTATTGTGGAAGTGGAAACACTTACACGGGGTTTGACTAGGAGGGAAGCCCCTAAATGGCTCAATAGTCATTTTCTTAGTGATCATTTATTTAATTGCATCACTAATTAAATCCTTTAACTCTATACTAAAATAAATTCTAATTTATTTAACTATTCACTGTCATTTTCTTACTATAATTAAATAATTATTTTAATTATTTAATTATTCATTAGCCTTTTCTTCCATAATTAAGTAAATCTTATTTATTTAATTATTTCTCACTTTTCCCTCCACTATTAAATAATTATTTTAATTATTTAATAGTTTGTCATTTTCCTCTATTTTTAATTAAATAGTTATTTAATTAAAAAGTCAACTTCCCCCCTTCTTCTATAATTAAATAATTACTTTAATTATTTAATTATTCACTTTCCTCTAAATTATTATAATTATTTAATTTACTCTAGCCACCTCTTTTTCTATGCCAATTCTTATTTCTTATCTTAATTATATAATTAAATAATTATTTTAATTATTTAATTATTCATTAGCCTTTTCTTCCTGATTAAATAAATATTATTTATTTAATTATTTCTCACTTTTCCCTCCATAGTTGTCATTTTCATCTATTTTTATTAAATAGCTATTTAATTAAAAATCAACTCTGCTATAATAATTAAAATTTACTTTAATTATTTAATTCACTTTCCCTCTTAAAATAATAATTTTATAATTATTTAATTTACTCTAACCACCTCTTTTTCTATGCCAATTCTTATTTTTTATCTTAATTAACCTCCACCCTTGATAAGGTTTATTACGATTTTAATCTCCATCGTCCATCCTTAACTAAACCCTATTTTTGCCCTAACCTTATTTCCTTGCTTCTCAAAGCAATCTCATCCATTGATCTTCATCATTTAATCTTGGCCCTTCTTTCAAATTTGGTTTTCTATAAAAGAGACCTATCACTTTCATTTCAAACAACCACAACTACTATCTTTGATATTTTGTTGTCATTATCATTGGGAATTGTGTTAATATTGTTTTATTATTCTATGTTTCTATGCTCATTTGTACTTCATTGTTGGATTAGAAGGGTCTTTGGGAGCAGGTTTATATTTTGGTGGTTGATACTATAGTTCCATGCCTTTTCCCATGATTTTACCCTATTCTACATCTATGTTTCCCATTTTTACATTTTTAGGTTTACCCTATATACAAGAGAGATAATTTAAATATACTATTTTTTATTAATTGAAATATCACCTATAATTTCACTCATTTATGATTTCTTTAATGAAAATTTTACCAACATAGCCCATAACTAGCATTAGATGGCAACCACTATGTTGGATTTAATTTTAATGAGTATTATGGATAGCAATTATTTTCATCTAAAATTGAATAAAAATAAATATTAATCTATAATAATAGTTATTGAATAGCAATGAGTACTTGACTTGGTAGTTCCTCTTGCTACTTTTCTATTTTAATTTATTTTAACTCCCTTCCCATTTAATTTTCCTACTTGAAGTGATAGGGTAGGTCAATCCCTCACTTCACATTCATTTTGTTATTTATTTTCATACCTATGTTAATAGAATAGATTAGAATGATAAAAATATATATATATATATTAGGAAAATTCAACGTCAGCAATTCACTTTCACTGGAAAATTCACCAATAATTCCACCACCATGAAAAATTCCACTGACAGGAAAATTCACCACCAGCAATTCACTAAAAATTAATGGATGAATTTTCTTAGAGATTGAGTGTTGGTGATGGTCACAACGATAATTTCTGTATTGGATATATATAGCCAAAATGTTCAAGAATAGTTTTGTTTTAATTTGTTGTGTGCTAAGTTTTAGATTTTGAAATTTATCATATTTATTCTAGTTGACAAGTACGAAAGTTGTATAGACAGGGCTAAAAACTCATGGTATTTTAACAAAGACTATGCCTATTCATGAATAATCCATGTAGCTACAAGGAGAAATAGGTAATAAGGATTGCAGGTCTATCAAATTCCTTTTTGATATTTAATGTAAGAAAAATTGAAGGTAATCCAAAAGTGAGAATAGCTCCAGAGGTGGCAAAGCTGATTATGACTTGAGAATTCATGGGTTCAAACATGCCTCATTGAAATTGCCCAGGTTTTCCAATGAGTTTATTATTCTTCTTGAAATTTGCATACATATGTCTATTAAACAAAAATTATCATGCTATGAAAAAGAAAGGCTACTCTTTCCCCATGACCTTATCACATTTTACATGTGTAATGAATGAAAATGCAAAGGATGTCAAGAGAACTCTCTTCGGGGATAACTTCCATCCTCTTAATCCCAGACCATCCTTTGACAATAAAAACTTTGTGAAAGAGAATTTATATGGTGGGAGTTTATATGAGCATCAACCTCATCTTAAGGATTATTGGGAAGATTGCACAAATGAGAGAGAAGCACAAAGGAGAGATTGGATGAGATTGACTCTCGACCAAATACGTGTTTTCAATGTGCCACTAGAAGTTCTAGATGGTGTGGATGATTTAATTCATACCTCATTGATGAATAGTTTTTCTATGTTGCTACTAAACCACTACCATAGATTATGTTTTTTGAAAAATAAATCATGGATATAAAGGATCGCTCTTCCTTCATTTCAAAGAAAATAGAAAAATGGCTCAAGGGAAAATTCTATGAATGCACCATAGCTTCCTCTTCTTAGAAAGAGTGCACAACAAAAGGACAAGGGACTCCTCATGTCATAGGTAATCAAAGAACCTCTACCGAGCTATAAGAATAAATTGAGGCGAAGGATGATTAACAACAAGGAGGCAACAGAGAATATCCTGATAGAAGCCTAATATTGAAGAGCATCTGTGAAAGTGACACTCAGTCAACATGGGAAAGACTAGATGTTTTCTAGGAATTAGATGCTTCATGGGAACCCAAAATCGATAATGCAACTTTCTCTATACTAGGTGTTGGAGATTTTTCTTGCACTCCTTTAGCTCTAAGATATTCACAACATTACCAAGGCTCCAAGAATCAACAAAGCCTAAATAAAGGGAAGAGACCTATATTCAAGTTGAAGGTGAGAAAAGCCAACTAACATGATTCAACCTTGGGAAAAGATTAAATTCCTCTACACTTTGAGTTTTTCCAAGCTCGAGCGAGTATACCCAAAGATCTCAAAAGATTTAGAAACAATGGAACTGCAAAGGAGATGTTAATTTAAGGCAATCCAATTAATGAGATGTAGGCAACTTGTAATTACATACATACCTTTGCACCAGTCAATTTCACGTGGATATAGAATATTGTAGGTGGAGGGAAGCGACATAGCCAGGGTTTGATTAATGGGAAATCCCAACAAATCATTGCTGGCATTGGCTTGTTTCAGCAAAAAATAACTGTAATGACTACTTCAATTATTTATGACATTCTTGAAGAGCTTGTCTAATGCTTATAGGTATGATTTCTGAAACAACTTCTACATACTCCTCTACCAT
>VDFB02207678.1:0-36885 GCA_007258455.2 Sequoia sempervirens | reverse complement strand
ATTCAAAAAAATGAGAATTTTAACTTTCAAGGAAAAAAATTTATGCTTTATACGATGTGCATCACTTTTTAAAAATGTTGTTTTTTGAAAAAACCAATTTTCGTGGGATATGGAAAAAGAAGTGCAATATGATTCTAAAATTTTTGAAAAAACTATTTTTAGAATCTACAGACAAAATGTGACAAGACTCTAGTTTGCATCATCTTCAAATTCCTCACGGTTTAACCACTATAGGTGCTCGAATGTGAAGATTTAGTTAAAGAAAAAAAGTCAGTGTCCAGTTTGGCCAAAAATTGTAAACCACTATTGTGGGATCACCCCTACAAGAGCCTTCCCTCTTTTTTTTTGTTTTTCTCAACCTCAACACCCAAACTACCTCTACTTGTGTTATCCCATTGCTCCAAAAAACTTCCTACCATAGGTCAACATCGATGACCACCACATTATTTTGAGTCGTTACTCTTTGTTCATGTATTGCGCTGCGACATAAATCAAAATCCAATCTACTCTTTCCTCTTGAAATATTTCCTTTGAATGGCTACAAATTACTCTACTCACTTTGTTTCTCTTCCTCTACTTGTTGCTTCTCTGCACTGCAACAAACAATAGAGCTAGAATCTTTCATCTACTTCTCCTTCTCCTTTAGAGAATATAACATATACTTTTATCCATCTTTTCAAATGGTATACATGTTCTTCCTACCATCATGGATGGCTTCCCTATCAAACTACCATGGCCTACCCAACAACACATGACACATAGTAATAGGCATCACATCACACAACACCTCATCTCTATATGAACTAATCTAAAAATTGATTAAAAATTGCTCACTCACAATCATTTCATGTTCCTTATCCAACCAAGAAACTTTGTACATACTAGGATGCTTACTCCTTTTCAAACTTAGCTTTTCTACCATCTCCTTTGAAACTAAGTTATGCATACTACCACTATCTACTATAACTTTGCAACACCTACCTCCCGCCTTGCACATAGTCTAAAAGAGACTCCTCCTTTGAGATGATTCTTCCCCAACCGCCTTTGGTTTCACCAACACTCTCCTCATCATGAGAGATTCACCTTCTTCTTGGTCTTCAACTTTCAGTGATGCATCACATTCCTCCTCTTCTTGTGTCAAGTGGTTTCTTGTTGCACTCTTCTTGTTTCCCTCCTATATTTGATGACACTCAAAACCATGATGACCAACTTATCCACACTGGTAACATCTAAATGGGAACCCTCTACTGCTACTACCACATTATCTTGCTGACAGGTGATCCCACAATTTATTGGTTTACAATTTTTGGCCAAACTAGACACTAAACTATTTTTTTCTAACTAAATCTTCACTTTCAGCACCTATAGCAGCTAAACCATGAGGAATTTGAAGATGATGCAAAATAGTCACTTGTGACATTCTTTTTGTAGATTCTAAATATGTTTTTTTTTCAAAAAATTTAGAATCAGATTGCACTTCCTTTTCTATCTCCTTTGAAAACTAGTTTTTTTAGTAAACACCATTTTTAAGGAGTGGTGCTCACCATATACAACATAACTTTTTTTCCATGAAGGATAAAATTCTATTTTTTTCAAATTTAGATTTGTAACTATGATATCTAGCACTTTCATTTGGTTTCATAGTGTTTTATTGAATATTTATTTCTTAATCAAGTTTTGAAGTCAAACCAATTGCAATTCAAACATAGGCAGACTGTATAGAACATTTTTTTTTATATGTATCGAAATTCAATTTTTTTCCTTGGATCAAGGACTTCAATATCTAGTGCATTGATATTTAAAAAAAAAAAACATAATCTACTATTTTTCCACGTGCAGAACAAAGAGCTTGATTTTTGGTGAAAAACCTATGTTTAATCAAACTAAGAAAAATAATACATATTAAAACCAAAAAATATTAAAATTATATTTGTTGGATAACTCATTATGAGGGCTACCATCATCTAGTTGGGTCTATGAATTCTCCTCCATTTTCATCCTCAACTCAAGCTTCAAAGGGAACAATTCTATAGATTTTTGGTGCTAGAGGGGGAGAAGGGGGGTTCTAGCAAACTAAGGTTCACTTAAACCCCCTTGGTTCTAGCGAACCCACCTTTAATGCAATTAAAAAATAAACCCATTAAAGGGGGGTTCTCTTGAACCTCCCTGGTTCTAGCAAACACCTTGGTTCTATCGAACACTTTAGGGAGTTCTAGTGAACACTCCTAGTTCTAGCGAACCCCCTAAACTTTTTTCCATCCAAAAATGCATTTTTCCTTCCTCAATGGGATTGTAAACCAATTTTGTGGGTTTACCCTAATACCTCATTTTCTTTAGTTTTTTGGCCCACCTCTTTACTCCATTTGGGCTTGAATTCTTCTTCAACTTACTTTCCTTTACCATTTCTCTCTTTCCTCTTTTTAGTTGCAAATATTCCCTGACTTTTAGAATTGTTTATTTGTCTTCTCATTAATTTATCCTTAGCCTTCAATACATATTGGTATGCTTCCTCAACTGTGGTAATTTTCAACATACTCATTTCATCCTAAATATTAAACCACAAGCCATTCACAAAACTGGCTACCTTCTCCCTATTGATTTTATTCCTTCTCGATTGAATAGACAACTTGTAAAACTCATATGTGTTACAATCTTTTACACTCACATCTTTTTGTTTCAAATTTTTTAGCTTTTTAAATAGCTCCATTTCATAGTCTCCAAGAATAAATTTATCTTCAACTTTGTAACCATCTGGTTCCATCTCATTATCCAAGGATCTCCATCCATTTATCGCTCTCTCTACAACACTTTCCACCATAAAGTAGCATACTCTTTCAATTTCATTTGGGTTATATATTTACCCACTACGGGTCTCTAATTTCCTCCATTTCAAAGTACTCCAGCTCTCCAATCCAATTGATCATCTCTTCTATATTTAATGTTCTAGAAAAAATTGGCACATCCATTTTATTGCTCTTCATAATTCTTGAAAGAGCCCTCAAAATCATTCTTTTCTGACATCCTCTAGTTGTTCCTCTTCTTCTTCTTCTTCTTCTTTTCTTCCCTATTCTTCTTCTTTGGTTTCTTCATCATTCTCAAGATCTCTTACACTACCAACAACTATTCTCACCTTATTTCTAATATCATTTTTGATATCTTCTCTCATCATGTCTCGAAATCACTCTAGCACTACATCTAATTTGGGTCTTCCTCTTTGTGATGGCATCTCTTTCAATAAACAACTTTAGCTCTCAATAGTTTGGGACTCCACACACACCCACAACAATTATTTTCAGCTCTCCACAACCGTTACTCACTCCCACAAATCCTAGTGGATACTCTCCACACTCAGGGTTTCCTACTCTCATACTAATTGACACAATAGCCCTCTTCTACCATCTTAAATCTCAATTTCTCAACAAGAAAAAACTCATAGCATAATCGCAACAGAGCTATTATTTTAAATTTCAAATCACACAATACATGGTTTTGAATTCTACATGCAAAATTTATAAACCAATTACAATTGAAAATCTTCACATTTCTTTCTCTCTATCAATCAATCAGCCTCTTTTTATTTGCACTCTCTCTTACTTTGTTTCACACACAATCCAATTGATGTCTCCACTCTTAATCTGGATCAACTTCTTCAAGCCAATTGATTCCACTATACTCCATTGTGTATTCTCTTTACAGTTGTGCCTCAATCAATTACCTATTGCCTGCACCCTTCAATAGGATTTTGATGCCTTTCTACACTTCTCACTTCACTCTGGCACAACATATCTTCCTTCTGCCCATGTCCCCTTTCTCACCACATGGGTTCACACACTCACCAAACTTTTTGCACCCCTGTTCTTCTTGTTTTTAAGTGGTTCCCCTTGTGAATATGAGAAGGAAGACATTTATTTCAAAAAAATTCAAAAATTAGAATGTCATCGGCCTTCCTAAAATTTTATTAGCTTTTCCACACAAAGTCTTTTGGACTTTCCTTTGTTTATTCTCCTCTTCACTTAATGTTCCACCCTATTCTTTTCTTGTGTTTAAATATGCAAATTAAAAATTAGAAAATCTTGTTGCCCCTTCACATTCATCAATTCTCCAAGTAATATTCTACTACCTCCTAGTTTGCATCTCGTCCATTATTATTTTAGAGTTCCTTTCTTGATGAGTTTGGGCATCCCCAAACATTGATTTTTCCTTTTAAATTTTGTAAGTTAAATCCAAAATCGATGGTAATCATTTTTGTTTATGATACAACATTTTCCAGTGTGACACTATGTCAATTTGCATACACACCAACCAAAGTAATTGCAAATATATTTAATTCGCCGAAGGGTATGTGTAGGATCATCATGGAAAAAATAGGCCCTTAAGTGGCAAAAAAATTAGAAAAAACAGAGTTAGGAAACTTGACCTAAAAATTTGAATAAGTTATCTTTATTATTTTAAAAAATATGTAAGAATAGAATATGTAGCAAATTGAATGTAGTTTTTAAACTACTAGGTTTTTTTTTAAATCTATTTGGTGAAAATTTGAAATTTCAATGCGAAGACTTAAATTTGGAAAAAAATAAGTAGGTGTCTGTCTGACCACCCTAACCATAATAAAATGGTAATATTTTTTATAATATTTTAGATATAAGTAGAGGACTCATGTCCAAATGTGATACATATTTTTTTGTAATTTTTTTCAAGTAAATAATTAATTATGAATTTTTATTACAACTTTTAAAAAATATAAAACTCTGACATCTAACCACCTTAACTTGGTCAAAACTTCATGAAATTCAATTTTTATTTTTAATCCTATAGTATGTAAGCATAGAATGTGATGCATGTTTTGGATTCAAAAATGTGATACCGCTTGAAAGCTATAGATGTTTTTCAATCAACCTATCAATCAACACTTTAGTCGTAATTCAAATAGAAAATGAATAATAATTATTTATTAAATTCAAAGTAAAGCATAATTTATATTGGTGGAAAGCTGAGAATCTCCTTTAAAAACCCTTTTCATTTCATCAATTTTGGGTAAAAAAAAAAGGTCGGCCACATACCCTACAAATAACCATCATATTGCCACTTTTTGGCCCATCATGATCCTGCACATACCTTTGGATCCAGTGATTTAGTCTTTGCTAACACATTTCACATACATATCAAATAGGGCAGTTGCAAATATAACCTCTAACAAATTTCCATAGGCTTGAATTTAACACTAGCCAATTACATTTGCTTAGCATCAAATGTAAGAGGCTTAGGTGTTGTCTAAAGAGAGGAAAACCAAACAAAATCAAACAAACCAAATTTTGAAGAATATCAAACCAACATATTTTTTTTGTGTGGTGTTGATTGCTTGTCCTCTCATGTGCTCCTACACCAATGAGTAATTGATCTTTCCCTAATTTGATAAATGTATGTGCTTGAATTCTTGATCTCGATGTTGGTTCTTCAATCTTCTCCAAATCCTCTTCAGATCTGTCACCATTTAGATCTTCTTTCCTTGATGGAATGAAGTCATGATGCACATCTCATACAAGGAGAATTTGGTTGTTGATAAAAGATTCTACAACTATTAGTACTCAAAGGAGAATGAACATAAAACATAAAATATTCTTACTGGTGATATGACATAAACTTGAAGATGCATTTCTAATATGAATCTTGACTGATGAAATTACTATAAAATGTTGCTTATTCTGATCTTGAATTTCCTTGACTAATTTTTAGGATGCTTAATTGAAATTCAAAATTTCTTTCTAGTTTCAAATGGTTAAAAAAACTTATATTTATATATACAATATTTCTTCATTTCTTGTAGTAATTATTGTGAAAGGTTGAGAATTGAATTTAATTTTGCAAACATATTGATGCCAATAGTAAAATACTAAAATTTGGGCTAAAAAAGGGTGGTTAAGGGTGAGGGATCCTTTGACTAGGCCTATTTTGAATTTTAAATTGTTAAATAAATAAATAATTTTAATTCCTAATTTTATCTTGATTTTATGAAAATAATAATAAAATAGATAAATAATAAGCATAATTAGGTCCATGAACATAAAGGGTATCCCAACATAGTGTGAAATTGTTAGGGTTGACAATTATGATGCTACACCACTTAAGACTCCATTTGGGTCCCCCATTTCCATGCACATATCCTAAAGTATTAGAATAGAATTTTTAATGCTTTGGTATTCTAAAATATTGAGAACAAGATTTTTCATTAAGAAGTATGAAATTTGAATTTAAAAGAGAAAGTGTTGAGATATTTGTGACTAATATTATTCTAAAAGTTTTTTGACATTATAAAAAGAATTTAATTAAATTGAGTTGCATTCATTTTATCACTTATTTTATATTTAATTTAATATATTATTAAATTTTATTTTTCTATTCATTCAATTCATATTTTCAGTGATTACCTTATAATAGATTAATCTATTCAAATGATATCAAGTATGTAGTTTAAGACTAACATTTATTGCTCTTTTAATAAAATTCAATCAAACATTATATAGAAGTATGCATAATGATAGACTAACAAGATTTACAATACACTAAAAACATTAAATGTATAAGAAGGATATTAGCCAAGCATTATTTATATTTTTTAAATTTACATATAAACTATTTAATAGCATCTTTGGATAGTTTTACTACTACTATAGATATTATAAATGCACCTATCTAAAAACAAATGAGAGATATTAATCTCAAACAATTTTATTTGCTCATAATTTATTTTATTTTACTTTTGAACCATTTATAGTTATTTAATTTCGATACACTTGTTTTATTTTAACTTTAAAAAGCCACCATTCATTAATTATGTAATTTTGTTGTTTTAAAAATATATATTGACAATATTTTAATTTTATGTTCACAACCATGACATGAGATTCCATCACTTACTACAATTGTAAAATGCCTATTCATATAATTAAGTAAAAAAATATATATAATTGCAATTAACAACTTCCATTACACTAAGTACTACACTTTCCTAATACAAACTACATATGAAACCAAGTACCACTCCATGTGGGATGCTTCAAATATGTGGATGCAACAAATAAATAAATAATTAAATTTAATATTCAAGCATTAGGATTATAAGATGTATGCACCTATTTGAAGAAGTATTAGTGGAATGAAACAAATAAGTATACTAACTATGTAAAAAGAAAAGACAATTACTTTCACAGTGGAAGAACATTAAAATAATAACTAGCTGATTTTTGTAATTGGCAAGTTTCAATGACACTCCCAAGTTGAAAAATAACATTGGAATAAAGTTTTAAAATGAACATTTTAATGCTTTGACATTCTAAAATAATGAGAACAAGATTTTCCATTAAGAAATATGAAATATGAATAAAAAAGAGAACATGATGAGATATTTGTGAGAAATCTTATTGTTATAATTATCGATATTATGAAGGGAATTTAATTAAATAAAGTTGTATTCCTCTTATCATTTAGTTTAGATTTAATATAAAATATTATTATTATTATTTTATTCAATGAATTAATTCTTCATGATTTATATTTTGACTAACTATCTAATAATAGATTAATCTATTGAGATGATATTAAGTGTCTATTTTACAATTAATATTGATAACTATTTCACTAAAATACAATTGAATATTATATAGAAATATAAATATTGATAGATTAACAAGATTCACGATACGTAAAAACATGAAATATATTAAAAGGATATTAGCCAATCATCATATAAAACTTCTTTTTTTCAATGTACATATAAACTATTTAACATCTTTAAGTGTTTACTATGAAAAATATCAATAAAAGTATTGAGAGATATCAATCTCAAGTCGTTTTATTTTCTAATCATTTTTTTTTATTTTACTTTAATTTTGATACACTTGTTTTAGTCTTACTTAAAAAACTACCATCCATTATATCTATAATTTTATTTGTTTCAAAAATATATATTGACATGATATTTTAATTCTTATGTTCATGATCACGACATGAAACTCCATCCCCCTACAACTCTAAAATGCTATCCATATAACTAAATACAAAACAGAAGTAGGTAGAATCTATTGATCCCACCAAAGGATATAGACACGTGCCGGACTTGAAGCACCGCTCTGTGAAGATTTGTTTGGTTAACACGTGGCATTCAAACGTCATGATAGAACGAAAAGCTTTTGCAGTGATAGAAGTCGAATACGTGCTGTTTTAGACTTCTTCCATGGTTCCTGTTCTCCCACATGTAAATACAAATGCACACTAATTTTCGCTTCCCAGAGTTCCACTGTAAGGTGTCTCTTCAGGGCTGAGCTGCCGTACCCATTAAAGTAATACAAGGACGCAGGAGGAGCCATTTGTCCAAGCCAAAAAAGGTTTGATAGAAGCGGCCACAAAATCATAAATAATGGGATTTGATAAAGCTCAACTACCACAAATCCCCTGAACAAGTGTTTGAGGATGGTATGTTCCTCATCCATATCAAATCAAGCATTGCAGCGCCGCGTCGACAACGTAACGTAAAAGAATAGCCATCTAAGTAAACAACAGAACTTCTGTGGGCTCTGGAATTACTTGTGATATATCAGTCATTGTCATGAAGTTTTCATGGCCTTGTGGATAACAGCTGGCCACTTTGATGTTGCTTTGCAGATGTTATAGGTAAGCCGGAATAGATTGAAAACTATTTGTCCATAAAATATGAAGAAGACGGAACTAACATGAATGTTAAAATCTTTATCATTTATTGAAATCAAATTATAGAAGTATAAGGCTTTTAGAATAGAATTATATGGAGATGTTTTTTTTTTAAATATTTTTTACTTAGATGTTGACGAGTCTTACTGACAAGGAAAACATTAGTCCATCAATTCAATGCGTTGTTAGAGATTTAAATTGTATGGAGATGTTTTTTTCTTTGTTTGAAAAATATGTTTTATTTAGATGTAGACAAGTTTCATTGACATGGAAAACATTAGTCCATCAATTCAATGAGTTGTTAAAGATTTAAGTTGAATGTTTTTAAATGAGTTTGTTGTGGTCCAAGATTTCTTTAATGTAATGTCTATGACATCACAACGGATGAGATTGAGATCATGTCATGATTGATTTTAGTGGAATGAATATCCTTTTTATAGCTAAAAAGACATGAACTTAGACTTGATACAATGGTAAATTGTAAGATTAAAACTCAATATTGATATTTTGGTCATGTGTTCAATAACATATCAATTATTTAATTCACCATCCAAAAATCATTAAATACATATATTTTAAATTATGTATTATTAGATTTAGAATATGCAGATTTTTTTGGAAAAAACTAATTCACTAATTATAATAAAGAAATGTTGGTGGTATAGAGCATCTCCCATAAATTATGTATTATTAGATTTAGAATATGCAGATTTTTTTGGAAAAAACTAATTCACTAATTATAATAAAGAAATGTTGGTAGTATAGAGCATCTCCTTTAAATTATGTATTATTAGATTTAGAATATGCAGATTTTTTTTGGAAAAAACTAATTCACTAATTATAATAAAGAAATGTTGGTGGTATAGAGCATCTCCAAATATCGAGGGACCAAAGGTGTTTAGATACTTAAAGCTTTGAAAAGGAAAATACTTTTATAGTTTTTCATGGGTTAAAAGAGAATGATATTAAAATAGAAGAGTTTTCAATAAAACATAAAAGAAAACCTTAGTGGAGTAGGGGTCTTAACTCGTTACAATATTTTTTTAATAACATAGAAGAAAACATATAATAACTTAAAAATAATAATTTAATAGTCATATTAAACATACATATATGAATTACATGGACAAGAAGGAACTAACTTAAAACATTTATCATTATTTATTGAAATCAAACTATTCAAACTATAAAAGTAATAAGCCTTTACAAATTCAGAATAGAATCATAAGTAATTTTTTCGTCCTTTATATATATATATATATACTTGAATATAGTCATTTTTTATGATGTTGTGCCTTCACACTCATGCCCCTTTTTTTCCCTTCACAAAATGGGGACCTAGGTCTTCTTCACTTTTCATGTCTTTGTTCTCCTTCCTTTTTTTCTTTTCTTTCTTTTTCTTTCCTCCCTTTTCCTTTGTTCTTTTTCTTTGTCTTTTTTTGTTTTCGGAGTTTGGGTGTTGGACTTTTGAGGAAGGGTATACCTTCCTTCTTGGTCCCAAACTTTGACCTTTCCCCTTTAGTTGTCAATGGTTATTTCATTTGGCTAATAGTTGCTCACTTTGCATGTTAGGGTTTTCTTTCCTTAGATACCCTAGCTTGTACGGTATGACAATGATGCCTAGTTTAGTGTGCACATCGCACCACATCTCGTCACGAGAGGGAATGAATATTTGAATTTAATGTTGCACCCTCAAAGATTAATGGTACCTACCCACGTGCAAGTATGCCATTAATGCAAGGAATTCAATGGGTGTTGGGTGATCCCACAAAACTGGTTTACAATTCCGTTAAGGAAGGAAAATTGCAAAAAACACCCCCATGGAGAAAATTTTGGTTTTTGGGGGCTTCAAATGAACTAGTGGTTCAAGCGAACCCAAATGAGGTTTTCTCGAGCCCCCATTCGAGTGAACCATAATCAATGATAGGACACACATTTTTCATGTTTCCAGAATGGAAACAAAATAAAATTTTGAAGAAAAGGGGCTTCACTCAAACCCCCCTTCGCTCGAAAGGTGAAGGGGGGTTCGCCCTTTTTCCTCCTTCTCCCCCTCTTGCACCAAATTTCTACAAAATTTTACCCTTCAAAGCTCAGGTTGAGGATGAAAATGGAGGAGATTTCACAGACCTAACTGGATGATGGTAATCCTCAGAACGAGCTATCCATCGAATATAATTTTAATATGTTTTATTTTATATGTAATTTTCTTTTAGTTTGATTAAACATAGGTTTTTCGTGAACCCAAAATCAAGCTTTGTTATGCACATGTGAAAAAATACCAGATTATCAAAAAAAAATTTAAAAATATCATGCACTAGATATTGATGTCCCTAATCTAACAAAAATTGACTTTCGATACATACAATTTTTTTTATGTTTTAGCCAGTGAATCACGTCTAAATTGTAACATTTTTTACTTTGAAACTTAATTACGAAAAAATATTCAATGAAATGCTATGAAACCAATTCCATGCACTAGATATTGTAGTTAGGAATCTAAATTCGAAAAAAATAGAATTTTATCCTTCATAGAAAAAATATTATGTGTTAGTCAGTGGTGTAACTCTTTAAAAATGGTGTTTACTATTAAAAACTAGTTTTCAAAGGAGATGGAAAAGGAAGTGCAATCTAATTCCAAATTTTTTGAAAAAAATATATTTAGAATCTATAGAAAAAATGTCACAAATCAGTAGTTTGCATCATCTTCAAATTCCTCATGGTTTAGCCGCTATAGGTGCCCAAAAGTGAAGATTTAGTTAAAAAAAATCAGTTCAATGTCTAGTTTGGCCAAAAATTATAAACCAGTATTGTGGGATCACCTTATTAGGCCAAAAAATTACTCATTTTGTGATTACTTGTTTAATGATTCACATTTCTATAATTTATAACTACCTTGAGTTCTTTTCGCGTTCATGTGACCGCCATTATTTTTGACATTTACTCATCATTTCCTGGTTAATTGCATCATGGTGTTAGTTTGGTGTTGGTTGTGCATGTAGGTGGTTCTCGTTTGGTGTGAATTTCATGACCCTTCATGTTGTTGCCTATTTTCTCGTGTGCTCATGGCTTGTTCATGTTGTTTTCTTCCTCACTTGCTTCACACTTTGCTAGGTTGTTAAAATTCATAGCTTTCCTATTACAATTTTTTGGTTTGATTGGTACATATGGTTGTGTGTGTTTGGATTTTGTTGGGGAGTGTTTTTCTTCCCCTTTGTTTGTGTTCTTTTTTCTTTTTTTGATTCAACCATGAGCTTTCCTTTGTGATTTTTCCCATGTTTTGTCTCTTTTTTCCTTTTGGTGTTCTTTCCATTTTGGGCCTTTGTCACCCCATTGAATCGATGTTCCCTTTGGTGCTCCTTTTGAGGTTTTTTGTGACTTCACAATCGGGCATCAAACCTTAGCATTCCCAAGGAAAAACTATCTATTTTTCCTTAACATTTTGGAAAAATATTTCCCATTGGGTTAGGACTTTGCAGTTTCTCTTTACTTCATACCTAAAAGATGTTTGTAAAAGGTAAAGAGAAAATATGGGTTCTCACCTTTGATCATGCCTTAAGAGTTCATTAAAACTATACAAAAATTTTAGAAATCAGCCTTTGGGGATACCTCTTACTTGTTACTTATAGATATGGAAAGGGTAATATGGATGCCTGAACTCTAATCCCTGAAAAAATATTAAGCATTTAACTAAGGCTTGTAGACTTCCAAAAAATGTCCTTTCAGACGTCAAACCTTGGATTTCCCTATGTTTAAACTCAAGTTCATGCCTTAACACTTCGAAGATTTAAAACACACTTCAGGCTTCAAAATTTTTAAGTTTCTTTTATTGTACACCCAAAAAAAATTTCAAGGGCTAATGGGAAACTTTGATCCCTAACCTACGACCTTACCTTTGACTTAGCAAATTTGATAAATAACTTTCAGACTTTGGGCATCAGAAATACCTCTTACCCATTTTGTATAGAGGTGTAAAGAGTAAAGGGTATCCTCGATTCCTAATCCCCAACTATTCACAATAAAACACTTAGCTAAAATTCTTGTTTTCATATGATTCGTTTTAACTTTGGATGTTGGGGGTGTCATCTATATTCTTCTTTATAGAGGTAGGGGATATAATGGAACCCTGACCTTCAATGTTGGACAATATAAGGAATTACTTTTCGCTGAATGATAAGAATTAAAAACGTGCCTTCATTAAATCTTTTTTTCAAAAGGATCAAGTTAGATAAATAAAATAAAAATTGGACTTCACGTGTCAGGTCTTGCTTTAACTGGTGTTAGGACTCAATGGTAATTTGAAAGGTGAAACTCTATGCTTTGATTCCTAAAATCCTTTTCAAATTCATGAGTCAAAAATATTATTTAAAATATGTCGATAAAAACAATGAAAGGAGTAAGGGGGATCCTTGATCCCCAACACTTGATCAAGAATAAAATATATCTTTAAAGAATTCTCATTTGCAAGAAAAAGGGTAAAGGAGATATTTGATGTATGATGCACAGTGATATAAAACATTAACAAAGAGAATTCACCATATTAATAAGAGGTAAAGGGGATTTCTGATCCCTGACCTCCGAATGGAACATAGTTATAACTTATGTGCATTTAAAAAGTAAGAAAGGGTAAGGGGTAACTTTGATTCCCGATACCCAAAGAATCACACAAAGAGAACTGAACTTTAAAATCCACAAGCTTAATGGTACAAGGTAAGAGGTAAACCTGAGGTCCGATCCCTGAAACCTTATAAATTCCTTTATGACAGACTATAATTTAGAAATGCAAGCTTTATGGTATCTAACTTGGCTTATTTTGTAGGGTTTCTTTCCTTGAATATGTAAATGAAAATATGTGGTACTTGTGGTTGTAGAAAGGATGCCACCTAAGGATCCAAAGGAGATGAAAATTACCAATACAATGGTTATCATCCACCCTATAAGATATTATCCCCATATAATGAGGTTGGAGACACTGACCTTGGACACGTCAACCTGGATGAGTTTAAGTGAAGGGTCAATAATGATGGTGCTTGGACTCCAATAGCTAGGGCTTTCTAGGTATGTGTAGGATCATCATGGAAAAAATAGGCCCTTAAGTGGCAAAAAATTTAGCAAAATCAGAGTTAGGCAACTTGATGTAAAAATTTAAATAAGTTATCTATATTATTTCAAAAATATGTAAGAATAGAATCTGTAGCAAATTGAATGTAGTTTCTAAACTACTAGGTTTATTTACAAAAACAAATCTATTAGGTGAAAATTTGAAATTTCAATGTAGTAGTACTTAAATTTCAGGGAAAAATTAAGAAGTAGGTGTGTATTTGACCACCCTAACCACAATAAAATGATAATATTTTTTTATAATATTTTAGATATAAATATAGGACTCATGTCCGAATGTGATGCATATTTTTTTGTAATTTTTTCCAAGTAAATAATTAATTATGAATTTTTCATTACAATTTTTAAAAACTATAAAAACTCGTATGTCTGACCACCTTAACTTGGTCAAAAATTCATGAAATTCAACTTTATTTTTTAAAATCCTAGAGTATACGAAGCATAGAATGTGATGCATGTTTTGGATTCAAAAAATGTGATACCGTTTGAAAGGTATAGATGTTTTTCAATCGGCCCATCAATTAGGACTTTAGTCATAATTCAAATAGAAAATGAATAATAATTATTTATTAGGGTAAAAGTAAAGCATAATTTATATTAGTGGAAAGCTGAGAATCTCCTTTAAAAACCCTTTTTGTTTCATCAATTTTGGGTAAAAAAAGTTTTGTCAACCACATACCCATCATATCGCCACTTTTTGGCCCATCATGATCCTACACATACCCTTCTATAAGTTAGTTTTGGTGGAGGTTGTTGCTTTCAAAATTACTATTCAATCTCTAGAATTAGTATTGACGTGTGCCCAATACTACAACCACAAGACCCGAAAGATCAAGGGGTCCAATAGAGAAATTGTATTTGATTTAAATCTTGAAATGATAGAGAAGGTTTTTAGAATCCCCTCTCATCCTGAGTATGAAGTAGTAGATATGCAAAAGGTAATCAAGTACTTTGATGATGATCTAACTAATAATTCAGGTTCCATAAATGACCACTTATTGGAGAATCCTAGAAAGGTGGTTGCCAAATTGGCAAGGATAGATCGATGAGTGAATACAAGGAATATTTCAAGGACCTAATTGTATTATTGATCTAGGTGTTTGGGAAATCTAATGCAAAGGATTTCTATCCTTGGATGCTGAGATTTATCAAGATCATCAATTCTTCTCACAAGAAGAAAATTGATTCAACTCAGCTTATCAATGATATCATTCATGAGAAAATGTGTAATGCTCTTTCATCCACTAGGATTTTATGACTTCATACCTTGTTTATCTATTGGTTTCATAGGCCTCATTCCCAAGACTCGCCAAGGTGGGCTCTTATGAGTTGGGCTCGAAGTAACCATTTATTAGCATTATCCCCAATTGGATTTGGAGGAAAATTTCTACCATTTCAGTGTTGTGAAAGATAATTTCATTTATATGATAATCTAAGGCTCAGAGGGAGGATTTTCTAGGAGGATCTCCCTTCAAGCTATGAAAGTGATTGATGAAATTGGATACTAGTTCATCCAATATAAAATATTTACCTACATCAGGGTGGTAGGTTTCCATAAGATACCATACAAGCTTCCCAAGTATCCATAAGATAAATTACTTTTTTAGAGGTTTGTAGATAGATTAGGGTATGTGTAGGATCATGATGGGCCAAAAAGTGGCGATATGATCGGTATGTGTAGGGTATGTGGCTGACGATATTTTTTTTACCCAAAATTGATGAAATGAAAAGGGTTTTTAAAGTAGATTCTTAGCTTTCCACCAATATAATTTATGCTTTAATTTGAATTTAATAAATAATTATTATTTATTTTCTATTTGAATTACATGACTAAAGTCCTGATTGATAGGCTGATTGAAAAACATCTATAGCTTTCAAACAACATCACATTTTTTGAACCAAAACATGCATCACATTCTATGCTTTGCATACTATAGGATTAAAAAAAAAAAATCATGAAGTTTTGACCAAGTTAAGGTGGTGACATATGAGTTTTTAAATTTTTTAAAGTTGTAATAAAAATTCATAATTAATTATTTACTTGGAAAAAAATTACAAAAAAATATGCAACACATTAGGACATGAGTCCTCTACTTATATCTAAAATATTATAAAAAAATATTATCATTTTATTGTGGTTAGGGTGGTCAGACAGACACCTACTTCTTATTTTTTCCCTGAAATTTTAGTACAATTGCTTTGAAATTTCAAATTTTCACTAAATAGATTTAAAAAAAAAAACTAGTAGTTTAGAAACTACATTCAATTTGCTACATATTCTATTCTTACATATTTTTGAAATAATATAGATAACTTATTCAAATTTTTATGTCAAGTTGCCTAACTCTGATTTTTCTGAATTTTTTGCCACTTAAGGGTCTGTTTTCTCCATGATGATCCTGCACATACCCATTATTGAAGATCAACAAATCATCGCAGGAAAACATAAGCATGGATACACTTTTCCCATTCAAATTGGAGTCTATTCTTGTGTAAATACCAAAAATGTCAAGAATGTATAAATTGAGATGCCTAGGTGTAGCTTTGACTTGTATAGTGATACTTGGGGGAGGTTTGACCCTATTAGAAATATCAATAAAGTGATGTGTGCATACTTCATCCATGAGCCCAAACTTGAAGATCATTGGGAGAATTGTGAAGAAGAATTTTAGGTGAGTATGAAATATTATTGTCAATTGACAACATTTTCGATTAGACACTATCTAAAGGCTAGAATTCTTAAAGAACAAGTAGAATATGGAAGGGTTTTGGATCCCACCTATGCTACCTAGAAAGTCTCTAACATTCTAATTTTCAATGTGGATTGTTCATTTAAGAAGAATGATAACATTAAGGATAGAACTCAATAGGTGGTGTCACACTCTGAATGCTAGTTTAATATGCATGTTTCTATGGCTAAATCACTAGAGAATCTAAAAAATGTTGAGAAGAAGGAAGGAGAAGCTTCAACTAAAGAAATTATGAAGAAAGAGCAAGTACATACTACTAAGGATAAACCTTCCTCTAGCTCCCCTACAGCCAAGAAGAAAGATAAGGGAAACCTTGCTAAAGAAGTAGGGAAGAAAAGAAAAGAAAAGAAACGGGGCTAATCAACTTTACTTCTCAAGAAGAAGGTGAGCTAGAAGAAGAGGGTGAGAAACTATATAAAAAAATGAGAATGAGGTAAACAACCCAAGAAATAGTAGCTCAAAAAGAAATCAAAGAAACATATTCCTCTAATCCTCCTCATGAGTCACCATTTCCATCTTCCCTCCATCACCAAAGAACATAGTACCCATTCCACCATATCAGCTTCCACCATCAACTTCTTCTCTCCCTACAAGTGAACTACCCATTAAAGGAGGAGTTCTTGTTAAATATGTTGTTGATGAAAGAGAAGTTGAGAAGGAGCCTCCCAAGGAAGAGGAAAGTGCAAAATTAAATTGGTGATGTGTATAGAGATGTTCCACTTAATATAAATTTTGAGGAAGTATTGTAAGAAGAAGTGAATAAAGAAGGACCTCACACAAATGAGCATATTTCTCAAGATGAGGTGTTAAAACAACAATAGGTTGAGCAAGAGGTCAACCAAGAAGAAAAATTTACTGAAGAGATTCCTTGAATGAAATAAAAGGTTGTTGAGGATAGGCCCTAGATTGAGGAAGTACACCAAGACAAGGTTCATGAAGAGGAGAAGAAAAATCAAGAATCTTGTCAAAAGGTACTAGAGGTAAATATTGATACTTCTCATGACACAAGAATGATTTCCACCCCTCCAAGGGAGACATATGCAACAATAACAATATGGTTAAATTGGAACATTAAGGAAAGGTAGAGGAAATATGTAGAAACTCCTAAGCCAAGCTTGGTTGTGCTATTAGAGGCCTTCGAGTCCCCTAAAAGAATAAGGAAGAGGGATCAAAGGATTTCAACTATTTTAATGGATGATCAAGGAAATAGGATAGCTCAGATAGTAGTCCCATTGGTGGATAAAATGGAGTTTGAGATGACATATGATGATTACCAAATCTGTTAGGTGGATATGGATGTGAAAATGAGGGATGGTGAACAACATTATTTGTAGATTTTACTCTACTATTTTGAAAAGAATGCAAAAATATGAGAACACAAAAGAGGATCTTAAAGCTCAAGTTAAACAATTGAATACTTGCATTAGTAATCTCATTGATCCTATAAATGATAAAGATCCCGAGTCTACACTCCAAGCTACCCTGAAAGGTGAGTTAAACCCTCTGACCCTAACAAATGGATTCTTGTTGTGCAACAATGGAAAGAATTTTTTTAGAGTTGGCATAAATAGTTTTAAAGCAATTAGTCAAAACATACCATGCAATCAGTGATGAAGATACTCATGCTCATCAAATTTCCTTGAGCATTGATGAGGAATTGTTGGTATGGGAGTAATATATCCCAATCCTCCAACAAATGAAAGAAACTGAAGAAGAAGAGCTACTCAAAGTTACGGGTATGTGCAGGATCATCATGGAAAAAATAGGCCCTTAAGTGGCGATAAAATTAAAAAAAAATAGAGTTAGGAAACTTGACGTAAAAATTTGAATAAGTTATCTGTATTATTTCAAAAATATGTAAAAATAGAATTTGTAGCAAATTGAATGTAGTTTCTAAACTACTAGGTTTATTTTAAAAAAAATCTATTTGGTGAAAATTTGAAATTTCAATGTAGTAGTACTTAAATTTCAAGGAAAAAATAAGTAGGTGTCTTTTTGACCACCCTAACCACAATAAAATGATAATATTTTTTTATAAGATTTTAGATATAATTCGAGGACTCATGTCCTAATGTGATGCATATTTTTTTTATATTTTTTTCCAAGTGAATAATTAATTATGATTTTTTTATTACAACTTTTAAAAAATATAAAAAATCATATGTCTGACCACCTTAACTTGGTCAAAACTTCATGAAATTCTTGTTTTTGTTAATCCTATAGTATGCAAAGCATAGAATGTGATGCATGTTTCAGATTCAAAAAATGTGATACCATTTGAAAGCTATAGATGTTTTTCAATCAGCCTATCAATTAGGAATTTAGTAATAATTCAAATAGAAAATGAATAATAATTATTTATTAAATTCAAAGTAAAGCATAATTTATATTGGTGGAAAGCTTAGAATATCCTTTAAAAACCCTTTTTATTTCATCAATTTTGGGTAAGAAAAAGGTTGTCAACCACATACCCTACACATACCCATCATATCGCCACTTTTTGGCCCATAATGATCCTACATATACCCTTAGGGTAATTAAAGAAGGGGAACATGAATTAATTCCTTTTTGGATAAGAGCAGCAAAAATTTTGGAAATTTTTTTGAATAAATGTAAGAATAAGTTGAATAATTATAGGAGTTGAAAATAGGGAAAGTAATGAATGATATCCATAAAGTAGTATAGGACCCAAGGTTTACATTATGGGACAACCCTATTTTACTAAGAGAACTTGAAAAGATGATTGAGAATTGCAAGACTTAATGTAGGGAGAGGTTACTCAGGAAGGAATTGATAGGATGGTCAGAAAAAAGGTGAAACTCCAATCTCTTCAAGAGGAGTTGGAATCATTCACCAAGGTACAACAATAAATGGAGAAGACCACCTTAAATTAGAAGATCAAATTTAGTTCCACGAGGGGCCATCCATGGAGAAAATGAACAAAGTGGTGCTGGTATGGGCTGAGAACTTTGCAAAGTAACTAAAGATAAGGTGGAAGTTGTTTTTGTTAAAAAGATGCAGGACAACTGAGAGGGAGGGTAAATCAGTTGTCACAGAATTTAAACTTAAAAACTTCAACACATATTAATACTATAACCACATTATCTGTTATTAAGTATGAGTATGAAACATAGATAGCTGAAAGTAATTTAACACAATAGACACTAGATTTTTATGTGGAAAATCCAGGAAGGGAAAAACCACAGTGAGGATTAGCTCATAGTATAAAGTAGTTCCAAACTGAGAATAAAAGGCTCACTGCCCTAAAAGGACTCACTTCCCAAATACAAAAGCTCACTGCTTACAGAAGAGGCTCACTACCTACAAAGGATTAACAAAAAACAAAATTGGGCTTTATAGCCAAAATGAACTGAGAATAGTGCACCTAACTAGTGCTGATGCAGTTCTAGTGATGCTCAAAAGGCTGATTCAACACACTTCATCTTTTCGCTCACTTTGCTATTCTTTTGCCTCTATCTCACTATTTTTCTATATCAAAATCTTTCCATCATATTCATTTTTATACCTGATCTTTTTCGCAAGCATCAATTAGGTTGGCCTAATTAGTGCACTTCATATTTACCAAAATTACTTACTATCAGCTCCAAATATTCACAAAATATTTCAAGAAGATAATTCAAACTTCCAGCATGCTACATTATGTTGGCAAGGACCTAAAATAGGTCACACATAGATCCACATAGAAAATTTCATTGAAATACAATTATCCCAAGAAGTCGGCCAGGAATAGACTTCAATGCAAAACATTTTGTATGAGCACTGGAACACATGAGATCTTGATAATACATGCTCCTATCAACTACAAACCATTACCCAAAAACGTAAGCATCAACTATTAACTATAGAGAAATGCAGACAAAGATACCAAAGAGTAAAGCTTGAATATCAATTCAAATATCAAACCAAAATACCGGGTTAAGCTCTATCATAAACTTGTAGGCACAACATGGTGACATCAATGACAACACAAAAATTGTAGAGACATTCAATTCTTTATTTTTCCAACAATCTCCCCCTTTGTCATTGATGGCAATGTGTGAAGATTTCTTCTTCAAAACTCTCCCCATACTCTAACTCTCTTCATACACTAACTCTCTCCCCCTTTGACATCAATGGCAAAGGGAAGCCGAGAAGGATATAAACAAAAACTTAAACATGGTGACATTAAAAATTTCCAATCATTCAAACATCAAATCAATTAACTTATTTTCCTTCCTTTTCTTCTTTTCCTCAGCAAAAACAATAGAAAACTCAAGATTCAAGTAAAGATAACACTCTTCACTTGAAACACTTTCTTGTACCTTTCTTCAAGAACTAGACACAAATTGTTCCAGTTAAAAGTGGCTAAATCCATTCTTGTGAAAATTCTCTCCAATAAACCCAATAGAGTAAAATATGGTGACCAGTGTGAACTTTGTCTCTCAACATCTTCTATGTTGGTAAGGATTCTGGAAAGATGCTCTAACCGGACCTCAATAATTTCCTTCAAAAACTAGAAGGTTTTTATCACATCATCTCTCTATCTTTGTACAACTACCAGTTTAGCTTGTAGTTCACCGACTCTCAATCTTTTCTTTCCTTCTTTGTCCTCAAAGATGTCAAAATTCTTTCCAATATTGTTCACTTCAGTTTCAATTGCTTCAATCTTACTCCTAAAATTATCTACTAAATCAGGCCACTAGAGACAATACTTGTAAATATCAGAAATTTCCTTAATGAATTTCTTTGTTTCCACAACCAGTTCAGATAGTCTCCCTTTAGCTTTAACACACCTCTTTTCAACTAGAGCTTCAAATTTGTGTCCTTTCAGACCTTCAAGAAACATTCTTTCTTCAACAATTTCAACTAGATTTTCTGGCAAGAAATTAGAAACAATTGACACTCCAATACCTTTCTGAAGTAAATATTCCACCAAGGCATCATCAATCTTTAGTCTATTAATAGGAGAGGCTACACTCCATAATTCACCAATCTTCTTCATCTTCCCTTCAATAATCATAGACTGGATGTCATCAGATGATACTTTCTCCTCTTCTTCTGAAATATCATCAATATCTTCAATTATAACTTTCATTTTCTTTGATTCTGAAGGGGAGTCACTAATGATGACCTCCAATTCCTTTTTACCAGAGGAATAGCTAACTTCAAACTGACTTGAAACAACAACACTGGAGAAAAAAAATGTTTTCAAGGATGTGAAATAAGATTTACACATACTTTCTTTGTCTGGCAATGCTCCCAAATATATGTAGACTTGTTTTCCAATAGGAATCCTAGATTCCCATACCACATTATCTTTTCCCATCAAGGAACACAAGAAGTAAAATTCCAATCATACCAGTAGAGATCCGAATCAAAAGGGATAAACCTTATTTACCAACATACGAACATTTTCAAAAAGATTCTCAAGCAACAAGCTACACAAATCAAATCTCCTATTTTCTTTTACCATCATATGTGCAATGTAAACTGCAATTGCCGATGTGGAACCTTCATGGTTTCTGAAATAAATCTTATAATAAATCCCATATGAAACATACCTTATGGAAAAATCTTTGAGTGTGTTAATTAATATGGCTTGTGGGTCTTTGTTAATACCAGTCAATTCCTACATATCTTTGTACTTTATAGTTTTTCTTCTAGGGAGATCCCCAATACTGCATAAGCTAGTTATTGCCTCGATCACTTCCTTGATAACTAAATAGGGTTTGTCCAATATAATACTGATGTCCTTGAAACAACTCAATAAGAACAAAATAAACTCCTTTTCGACAAACCACAAAAATTCACTCCACAAATTCATACCTAGGGTTTTGATGTTTTGTAATTCACTTTCGCTTAGCCCTAGCTCCATTTCTTTCATCTTCCTGTGATCAAATTCTTCTAACTCCACTCTTTTTAGCTTCAAAGGGATGAAATCACTTGATTCTCTATCTATTTCTATGTTTCCTTCAATTTAGCAATCAAACTTCTTCATTTTTCCTTCTTCCCCTTCTTGCAAACAAAGAAACAAATTCCAGATTACTTGAGTGAATTTCTTTGAAACCATTTCAAAAGTGTTTCAAGTTTGTTTCAGGATCGTTCTAGGGCTCTTTCCAAGTTCTTCAAATGTAAAATTAACCGAAATGATTCACAAAATTCAACTTTAAACTTCAACAATTTTACCCCAAACACATTAAATGCGGCAAGCATCAAAAAACTACTAAATACATTCTCCCAACACAAAGAACCCTAATTCAGTCTGCAAATCATCATAACAACATGTTTTCTTCTGGTTCTTTTTCCACCACCTCTGATTCTTCATTCTTCATGTCTCACCCACATGCCAGCCTCTGAAACGCAATACATCCAGGGGGTTTTAATATTTTTTTATAATGCTCCCCCTAAGTCCATGCTCGATCTAGTTCTCAGAGGATTTTTCTGTACTAGATGAGGGCATAGATGCATCAATAGTTTTAGTTTTTTCTTCTTCTTTCTTCCTCCATATCTTATTCATCTCCTACTTCATTTCTTCTTTGTTGAATTTCTTTACCGAATCATTATTCTCTATCGGAGTAGTCTTCTTTCCTTTCTTACTTCTACAGACCTTTGAAACATGTCCTGGTTTATTACAATTATAATAGATGACATTTTTCTGATTACTCTATCCATTTCCTCTTGATCTACATTGATTTTCTCTATGTTTGAATTTGTTGCAAGTATATCAATATCCATTAAAGAATTGATCCATTCTCCCTTCATTAAATCTATTCCTTATTACTTGACTTATCACCCTCACCTGTGATCTACATTCGGTAGCCTTATGTCCAAAATTTTTACATTTAAAGCATATTCTGGTGAAGGGATTAGAAAATTGATTACTTTTGCTCCTACATTTTGTTGCCTTGTGACCATATTTATAACAAAAGAAACATATACCATTAAAAGAGGGATACCTTTGTGCATTTGGTTGTCTCACAGGTGGTCTCCTTATAAAATTTCTTGAATTTCTTTTTTCTTTTCCTTTATCTAGATTCTTCTGATTGTCCTTAGAGCTTCCACCTACATCATTTCCCAAACTAGTCTTGTCTTTACACGGTTTCTATCCAGCAAACAATTCTTCAAGCTTATCATAACTTGATTTGAAATTATTCTCATAGAGCTTTGCCTTTTCCAGCTCAATTCTCAAGTTAACCACCTCTTGTTCAAGTTTAGAGCATTCTTCAGGTTTATTCTACACCATTGTATTCAGACATTCTTCAATTCTCTTATTTTCTTCTACTATCACTTTCAATCCAATTATCTCTTATCTTAACTGTTCACTCGCTTGTTCCTTTCCTTGAATTTCTTTAATTGTTCTTTTAGCTTCCAGACACATTCATTAGCTTCATCTAGATTCTCCTTCAGATCTTTATTCTCAGTTTCAACTCTGTCAAGATCCTTAAGTGCAATCTAAATTTTTTCTTTGTCATCCAAATGATCAACCATCAGGATCCTCCTTAAGCGGTTAAGCTCTATACCAAGGAACCAAAGTTCTGATACCAATTGTTAAAAATATGTAGGACAATTGAGAGGGTGGGGTGAATTAGTTGCAATAGAATTTAAACTTAAAAACTTCAACACATATTAATACTGTAACCACATTATTTGTTATTAAGTATGAGTATGAAACATAGATAGCTAAAATTAATTTAACATAGTAGACACCATATTTTTATGTGGAAAAACCAATAAGGTAAAAACCACGGTGAGGATTAGATCACAGTATAAAGTAGTTCCAAACTAAGAATAAAAGGCTCATTTCCAAGGGCTCACTGCTCTAAAATGACTCACTTTCCAAATAAAAAATCTCACTGCTTGCAGAAGAGGCTCACTACCTACAAAGGATTAACAAAAAACAAAATTGGGCTTTACAGCCAAAATAAATTGAGAATAGTGCACCTAACCAGTGTTGATGCAGTTCCAGTGATGCTCAAAAGACTGATTCAACACACTTCATCTTTTCGCTCACTCTACTATTCTTCTACCTCTATCTCGCTATTTTTCTATATCAAAATTTGTCCATCATATTCATTTTTATACCTAATCTTTTTTGAAAGCATCAATTAGGTTGACCTAATTAGATGCACTTCATATTTACCAAAATTACTTATTGTTGGCTCCAAATATTCATAAAATATTTCAAGAATATAATTCAAACTTCCAACATGCTACATTATGTCGGCAAGGACCTAAAATAGGTCGCACATAGATCTGCATAGAAAACTTCATCGAAACATGATTATCCCAAGAAGTCAGCTAGGAATAGACTTCAATGTAAAACATTTTGTACAAGCACCAGAAACATGAGATCTTGAGAATACGTGCTCTTGTTGACTACAAACCATTTCCCAAAATGACAAGCATCAACTATTAACTACAAAGAAATGCAAACAAAGATACCAAAGAGTAAAGCTCAAATATCGGTTCAAATATCGAACCAAAATACCGGATTAGTCTCTATCATAAACTTGCAGGAACAACATGGTGACATAAATGACAACACAAATTTTAAAGATAGTAAATTCTTCATTTTTCCAATAGTTTTGTCTTGACCAAATATTTTGAAAATGTTTTAATGTTTTTGAGGATGATTTGCTTTTTCCGGATCAACGCCCAAACAAAAGATGTCAAAGATATGTGTGATTGTTGATATATTTTGAAGCATATTGTTAGGAAAAGTGTGTCTCAACCTTGCAATTACATAAGTTACTATTGATACATAAGGTATTGTTCATCCGATGACAATGGGGGGTGTAGGGGGGTCTCATTGTAGACACCGAAATCTGGTTTAGGCCTGCGACTTCCATATTCTTCATTAATTCGTATTCTTCACGGTCATGATTAAATAATGTCAATTATTTAATTATTCATCTTAACATTAATTCTTCTATTGATTAAATAATCTTAATTATTTAATTAATTCACACTTTTCTTTATTCTATCTGATTAATTAAATAAACGTTTTTTATTCAATTATATTACTAATTAACCTTATTCTTCTTGTCAAATTAAATAAATTCTTATTTAATTTACTCTTTATCATATTTCAACTATAATTAAATAAGTTCTTAATCTATTTAATTATTCATTTTGAGTCCCTTCATCACTTAATTAAATAAATATTATTTATTTAATTATTCTTCAAATATCAAGTTTTGAATTAAATGAATTATTTAATTCATAAATTCTATTTTAACACATTCCTCTATATTTTAGATAATTATGTGAGTTATCTAAGTATTCACTTTTACTCGACTCAACATCTATTTTAATCATTCAGTTAATCTTTGATTTAATGTCTGAGTGGCTATCTCGAGTAATCTCTTCACCAAATCATGCAATCGTCCAGTTCTAACTCATTTGCATGCACATGCAAATTAATTAAATATTCTTATTTAATTAATTAAATGTTGTGTGTGCGTTCGAACAAAGAGTCGCTTTAATCAATCATTTATCTTTGTCATGCAAAGATATTTCTAAGGTTTTCGAATGCTGAACTGAAGATTAAATCATTTATTTAATCTTTAATTCTATTTCTAATTCAAATCACTCATGTCATCACTGTCAGTTATCAGAATGCATGTCTAATCAGTCAATCTCAACCATCCATTGATCTTTCGATCTTGGCCTGTCGTTCAAATAATCAATTTTCTATAAATTGATTTGTCATTCTTCATTCCAATCTCTCTCGCGAATTTTGTAACTTTGGAGAGCACTTTGTCTTGAATCTTCGATATTTTGCTAATCACTATCTTAGGCTATACTTGCACGAACTTGAAAATCTGAGGGCAATTATACTACACAAGCAAAATGGAGAAGGGCAATTGAGATGAATCATGGAAATACGTTTGAAAATTGGTGAGATTGTTCTAGTTTTAATTACGTTTTTACTTTCCCATGTTCTTTGTTGCTTAACGAATGAATTTGCATTTTAGATTTTAGTATTATATGCATGTGTGCTTCTAATCAATCTTCTTTGTGTGTCTATTGTGCAAAAGCTTTTTCATTTTCAGCGTTACATTTGGTGAACCGCAATTGACTTTCTGAACCGCATGTGAAGTTTCTACACCGCAATTGACTTTATGAACCACATGTGAAGTTTCTGCACCGCAATTGGATTTATGAACCACACCTGACAGAGAAACGACGCATCTGACAATTCCTAAACCGTAACTGGTTTCCTGAGCTGCAACTGAAAAAGAAACGACGCATTTGACTGGTAACAAAGCGACGCAATTGACTGGTAAAATTTTATTTCTGCTTTCGGCAATCTAGAATTTTCAAATGATTTTCATGTTACTGATATTTGATTTTCAACGTGTGGCCATTTGGAGTTAACAAGCTTTTGTAGGACAATTGACGAAGACAATATTGAAAATTACTAATGAGATTTTCTGCAGGATGCTTGTTGAAGACCCTAGTTAAATTTTAAAACAGATTGTTTGGTAGCATAACAAATCTTTCGTTTGGTTAAAATTAACAAGTGTCTACTATGTTTGGTGCAAAAGCACAAGTTTGGTTACCCTTACAACTTGGTATATCGAAGTATCCTCTCCCCTTGCGCATTTGTGCGATCCTGGGTGTAAGAGAAATGGTTACCAACTCTAGAACTTGGGCCTGTTCTGGTGAGAAAAAGTACTCACCCCAGGACAACTCAGACTGGTAGCACCCTGAACTCGAGGGACTTCCAACCAGTATATAAAAGTGGGTTCTTGGGGAAACCCCAAGAATCACGAGTGTGGTTCCGACGAGATGGATCCAAAAGGGGACTCCCGCCGTATGGATCACACCCCATGAATGGAATGCCCGAATTAAATACCCTTTGTTGTAGAGACCAACCTATTTGTGGTTGTTGCTTGGTATTAGTGCAGGGTATAGTATCATGCTCGAAGATACTCACTACTGATCCCCTTGAGTAGATATAGCAGTTCTTGGGAGGTCATTGCCCAAAGAATTCAGAATTAGTGTGCTCGAAAGACGTTAATGAGCCGTGGAGGGGAGCCAATGCCACCAAATTCCTAAGCTATCCGCTCTCGAGAAGGAAAGGTGTTCATCACTAATCCAGGGTATTTCAGTGGGCTATACCAAGTATACAAACCCTAGGCCTTTGGCCTATTAGGATGTGCTTGTCTGTTATCACTTTAAATGTTCTTTGAGTCTAAAATCGAAACTGAAAACACTTTGTCTTATGATTGTCTTTGATTGTCAGAATTTGATCATGGAAAACAGAGTCAGTTTAAATTTCATGTCACTAAAAATTCACAGAGAGTTGCAACTGTTCACTAGAAACACGCATCTGATTTTAGAGTCGCATCTGTTATTTTTGAGTCGCATCTGTAAATTTTGAGTCGCATCTGTTAATTTTGAGTCGCATCTATCAGTTTGGCTCGCTTCTGCTTTGGAAAAACTGCATGCATTATATTCCGAGTCACATCTGTCAATTAGAGTCGCATCTGGTATATTTTGAGTCGCATATGTAAGTTTGAACCGCAACTGTTAATTTTGAGCCGCAACTAAAATTAAATGATGCATCTGTCTGATTACCAGAAAACCAAAATTCACAGTTACTATCCAGTCAACACGGTTATACCAGTTTCAATGGTCTTCACACAAACAGTCTTTGAAATAGAAACCTGAAATGATTTGCTCAATTTTGCATCCTTTAGGTTCATTTAGTCATTACCATAGTTGTCTTCAGTCAGAGTTTACCTTCATCTTAGGGTACATATCACCTTGCATTCAACTTCTAGAAAGGTCACTTTTACAAACTTTAGGAGTAGTCCACCATCTATACTCTAGAAAGGTCATAGTGTCAACGAAATCTGTCATTGAACCTAGTCTTATCATCTTATACTTTGTCCTACAGGGAGTCGTCCTAGCTCATCAGTCTAGTTAGGAAACTCAACTCGTCTTTGATCTACGTCCTACATTGGTTCCTTGACTTAACTATATTGACACCTTGGTTTGACTTTAGGTAGTTGGTCCCTTCATCTTAGGTTTATAGAATTGATCACTTTAGGGTCTTGCTTAGACTTTGCATCTTTAGAGTCTAGACTAGTGTCATCCTAGGACATTCATTATTTGCATACAAAAATCCCAAAAACATAGACTAGAGTCATACAGTTTCTAGATATAGTCTTGCATTTCCCGCATATTGAGCTTGTCTTACATGGTTGAAACTAGGTCTAAGAGAAGAGAGAGAGAAAACATGTCGAATCCAAACGAGTTCATCAATCCATTTTCTTCAAGACCTCATAAGACTCTATTAGACAAATTCACCACTAGAAACACTCAAGGACACATTGTAGTAGAGGACATAGAGGCTGCCGCACAGGACCCTGAGTTTGCCTCTTTTGGAGATGAGTACCTAGCAAATGATCGTCAACAATTTTTAGGAAAATTGCTAGCTGAAGGTGCTACCTTACCTCCAGGATTTGACATTAGCACCTTACAAACTCAACCTACACAAGGGACAAATAACACGACTGCTAGTACTACTATACCTCAGGTCAGCACGACTATGCCATCTAGCACATCTACACAGAGTACAACAGTCCATACGTCCCCATTTGGTACATCTAGCATGACATCAGGATTTAATTTCACTACAGGGGCATCATCATCCACTCCCACTAGTCCTCTTATTGGGAGTAAAAGACCTAAAACATCAACACATACATCATATGTCGGTGTCACAAGTGCACAATCAACAACTATACCTATTGCTAGTATTATGGGTACCTTACCATAGTCGATGGCCATACCTAGTGCTCAAATCACTAGTACTATACCAAGGATTACACAAACAGGGGGCATTCCCTCCTTCCAATATGGCAATCAAAATCCACTCTTCCAGACTAGCAGTGAGGGTCCATTTACATCGATTCCGAGTCAGAACCCTTTTTCATAGATTGGTAGTCAGAATCCATCCACGTAGATTCCAAGTCAAAACCAATTTATTTTGATTCTGAATCAGAACCCTTTTTCACAGATTAGTAGTCAGAATCCATCCACACAGATCCCAAGTCAAAATCAATTCACCTCGATTCCAAATCAGAATCCCTTTTAATAGAGTGGTACTTGGAATCCATTTACACAGAACCCAGGTCAACACCGATTTGTGTAGATACCAGACCAGAATACATTTACAAACATTCCAAATCCAAATCTGCCTCAAATACCAACATTCAATCAAAACCCATCAAGGGACTTTGGATTTTAGAATACATACATGGATCCGCATAATCCTCCTAGCACATCTTTGACCCAAGTTGACGTCCTACAAACACAAATGCAAACATTATAAATGCAAATGGATAACATGTCGGTGTCAAACAAGAAATCATTTTCACCAAAGGACATATGCCCATTCCCTTTTGATTGATCATTGTACATGACACCTTTCCCACACGGATATGTCATACCGAATCTTCCTAAGTACAATGGAAAACGCAATCTAGTATAACATATCAGGGAATTTCCTACCATATGCATAGATGTCGCTTACGACCCCATGTATCTTATGAGGCTATTTCCATGAAGTCTTGTAGGAGTTGCACTAGAATGGTTTTCGGGTTTAGATTCTGGCATTAGATCTTGGGGCGAACTAGTCGAGAAATTTGTGGAGCAATTCTCCTTCCACATTGACCATGAGATAAATATAGCAACCTTGTGCCACACAACACAAGACGAAGGTGAAAGATTCATTGCTTTCTTCTAGAGATGGAGAACTATTGCTAGTAGGTGTCCTGTCGAGATACTCGGAAAACAAAAGGTTACGATGTTTCAAGAAAACCTTCATCCAAAACTCAGGAGTAACTTAAGGGTACATTGTTGCATATCTTTTTCAGAACTAGTGGAAAAAGAGGTAATAATAGAGAAGGATCTCATTGAAAAGGGGGAAATCAAAATGACAACATCCAATAGAAACCCAATTGTACAAAATACCCGCACTAACAGAAATAGATTCTGGTCTCGTAACAAAAATGTCACCAATGATGGGGTGGTGGATGCTAAAACATTACAAGCAAGACCCCTCCTCACATTACAAGGACCTCATACTTTTTCCAACATGCTTAATGCTATCAATCAACCTCCTAACACGGTCTCAAATACTCAATGTCCACAACCAAGGAGATTTCAAAAATGTGAGTTCACTCCCTTAGGGGAACCCATTGAGTCAGTGTTTAAACAACTGTTACAACACAACCTCATACAGCTGAAGGAACCAAGACAATACGATCTAGGACAATTTAAACCAACTTGGTGGGATGACAATGCCTTTTGTGATTATCATAGGACTAAGGGACATAACCTACAAAATTGTCGACAACTAAAAAATATCATACAGGATCTTGTTGACAAGAGAATTATTGAGGTTAGTGGACAAAAAAAAAAGACATCCAACACTGATCATCAAATCTTTTCAGACCCACTACATGACCATGGGAAAGGAACTATCCCCAGTTTGAGTACTAAGACCAATATGTTGGCCAATTATGCGAGTATCAAACATGACTATGATAGCGGCAAAATCATTCATTGCCTTCGCGCCGCTGATCAAAACATCAATACCATTACTATCAATGCTAATCCTAAGTGTACAGTCAATACTTGTCATACTAAGTTTACTATCCCAGGCCCTCTGTCACAACAAACACCTCAACCTTCCAAGTTACAATATAACCTAATTGATCAATTGGGGAAGACCCCAGCCCAAATCTCAATCTTGGAATTGTTGCGTATCTCTCCTAAGCACCGATCTATCCTTGATAAGGCTTTATAGAACACCACCTCTGGCCACATCTAGCATGGCCACATCCTCCTCTCCTCCTCTCTCCTCTCGGATCGGTGACAAAGCTAGTCCTCATCCTCGTCGACCATGCCTCCCTCTCCTACCTCCACATCGGCCACCTCTGCCATCATCCCCTCCATCACCACGGCCTCCTCTACCTCCTCGGCCTCCTCCTCTGCCTCATCTACCTCTGGGCCCTGTACCACACCACTCTACCAGTGATGGCTGCCCTGGATCTGTTATGGGAATCGACCTGTGTGCAGCCCACCACTGATCATAAGCTGGAGTGGTCCCTAGATCTGCTGGTCTATCCCTCCATCTCCATGGAAGCGCCTGTAGCCCATCAATATCTACCTCTGCGGTGGCGACTGGAATCTCTGGTCCCCATAGTAGGACCTCTTGTGACGACCGTGCAAACTCTACTCTCCCTCGAGGTACATCCTGTACCTCTCCATACTATCTCAATACCTGATCCGGCAGCTGCCACTCTATAATGTGCATGTGGGATACTGTCTGTCCCACCAAATACTGTGTCTGTCTGCAAAATGGAAGGTGCTCATCCTCATCTAACCACTGCTTGCACCCTAGGTACGGTCTCCATGTGAACTCCTGCATCAAGTCTATAGCGTGTCTGAAATAACCTATGTCCCCACTATGGTGCTGTGTGGTTGCCCCCGCATAATGGAAGGCGTATGGCGCTCCATGAGGCACATCAACTGTAACAAGTGGTCTGAATATAGCGATATGCTCCCATGCCCATACCATCAGGAGCGTGGTACCACAGCTCATTGACTGTGCCTCTCTATAGGCAATATCATGCAGGTGGAAGTATAACATCCCTAGTACACATGAACCCCAGGCATATACAACTCAGCGCTCGAGCATGCCCACTAACATCTCCCCCCATCCTACAGGAAATCCGTGACCTCGGCAATCAGGTAGTACAATACCGCCTATCAATGTCACTACTAGATAGTATAACTGTCTATATCTTTGGGCCAATACCCGCCATCTAATCTCATAGTCGTCAATCCCTAGTTGTCTAACGTCAGCGTGGGGGTAATATCTGCACATCTCAGCTATACCCCTCTGGATATCGTAGACCACCCGTGTCCCTCTAATCGGCAGTCTCAATGTCCTATACACATCCTCTAAGGTCACTGTGGCCTCTCCAGTCAGAAGGTGGAACGACGATGTCTCCGAGTGCCACCGCTCACATAGTGCTGTCAGTAATCCCCGATTTGCCTGAATCTGGGGCATATCGGTCACATGCAACAAACCCAAATGCCATAGAGTCCGTCGCTCGACCGGCCGCAAACTGTCTCTAAATCGAAACGTCGTGGGTCTCGACTCCCATGTATAGATAGGGTCCAATACAACCTGCAACAACATCAAACATGCCTCATGTAAGCCTGAATCATCTATTCTAGTGAGAAATGACTATTTTAACATAAAATGCACATGCGTCGTTATTTCGCACATGCGTCATTCTTTAACACATGCGTCGCTTTTCCACAAATGCGGTTCACAAATTACACATGCGTCATTATTAATCAAATGCGACTATAACTATTCACATGTGTTTCAGAAAAACAAATGTGTTTCAAAATAAACAAATGCGGCTATTAATATGCACATGCGTTGCAAAATTTCAAATGCGTAACAAAATAAACATATGCGGTTATTCGCTAAAACCTAATCTAACCGACCGGCGTTAAAATTCAAATGTGGCTTTTCGCAGTCACATGCGTCGTTCGCGCATACACATGCGGTGCAAAATTAAAAATGACGCATAACTTAAAATGCAATAAATGTCTTAAAATATGCGCAAGTTAAAAAATTTCAAAAGGTAAGTTTTAGGTCCATACCGGGGGGTCCGCGCCGGCTGGTCTCTGGTATGTCTAGATCCTGTATGCACGATGATGGGTGGCTGGAATTGGAGACATCCTCGCTGAAAGTCAGAGCAAATCTTCAAATCTCTAAGCTAGGTGGGTGCAAATGAATAGTTTTTCACCCCAATTCAAATATATACCTAGGGCTTAGGTGGCATTTCTTTCCTACTGGCCATGTAAACTTCCATTTTCTATCATCCCGTACCCGTCCCTCCCATTTCCAAACCCAATTCCATCAACTGCATTGCATTTCTGCCTATCTACTGGACTAATCAGGAGCATTTCCAATTTTTTTTGAACATTTAAGAAATTTGTCAATTTTCCCGAGGGGGCATACCTTCACCTATTCTAATCTGGAGCATGACTGAGGCATATTTTTATCGATTTTCTTTGACACAACGCCTAAAACGACATTGTATCAAAGAGGGGCAAATGTAGACACCGAAATCTAGTTTAGGCCTGCGACTTCCATATTCTTCATTAATTCGTATTCTTCACGGTCATGATTAAATAATGTCAATTATATAATTATTCATCTTAACATTAATTCTTCTATTGATTAAATAATCTTAATTATTTAATTAATTCATCTTCTTTTAATTCTTCTATTGATTAAATAATCTTAATTATTTAATTAATTCACACTTTTCTTTATTCTATCTGATTAATTAAATAAACGCTTTTTATTCAATTATATTACTAATTAACCTTATTCTTCTTGTCAAATTAAATAAATTCTTATTTAATTTACTCTTTATCATATTTCAATTATAATTAAATAAGTTCTTAATTTATTTAATTATTCATTTTGAGTCCCTTCATCACTTAATTAAATAAATATTATTTATTTAATTATTCTTCAAATATCGAGTTTTGAATTAAATGAATTATTTAATTCATAAATTCTATTTTAACACATTCCTCTATATTTTAGATAATTATGTGAGTTATCTAAGTATTCACTTTTACTCGACTCAACATCTATTTTAATCGTTCAGTTAATCTTTGATTTAAAGTCTAAGTGGCTGTCTCGAGTAATCTCTTCGTCAAATCATGTAATCGTTCAGTTCTAACTCATTTGCGTGCACATGCAGATTAATTAAATATTCTTATTTAATTAATTAAATGTTGTGCGTGCATTCGAACAGAGAGTCGCTTTAATCAATCATTTATCTTTGTCATGCAAAGATATTTCTAAGGTTTTCGAATGCTGAACTGAAGATTAAATCATTTATTTAATCTTTAATTCTATTTCTAATTCAAATCACTCATGTCATCATTGTCAGTTATCAGAATGCATGTCTAATCAGTCAATCTCAACCATCCGTTGATCTTTCGATCTTGGCCTGTCGTTCGAATAATCAATTTTCTATAAATTGATTTGCCATTCTTCATTCTAATCTCTCTCGCAAGTTTTGTAACTTTGGAGAGCACTTTGTCTTGAATCTTTGATATTTTGCTAATCACTATCTTAGGCTATACTTGCATGAACTTGAAAATCTGAGGGCAATTATACTACACAAGCAAAATGGAGAAGGGCAATTGAGATGAATCATGGAAATACGTTTGAAAATTGGTGAGATTGTTCTAGTTTTAATTACGTTTTTACTTTCCCATATTCTTTGTTGCTTAACGAATGAATTTGCATTTTAGATTTTAGTATTGTATGCATGTGTGCTTCTAATCAATCTTCTTTGTGTGTCTATTATGCAAAAGCCTTTTCATTTTCAGCGTACACTCATATCTAATAGGTGATATTTTATTATCTTGACTTCCCTAGAAGGTAACCCTATTTTGTGAGGGAATTATATTACAGTTGTGTATTGTGATGTTTTCTAAGAGCTTGATAGTGGTTGTGTTGCCTTTGGATCTCTGGTTGGTGATACTCCTATGAAAAACTTGCTTTGCAAGTATATTGTATTTTCTGTGATTTTTGAATAATATATTGAGCGACTTTTGGAATGTGGGTTTTTTCTCCCAAAAGGGTTTTCCCCACATAAGTCACTATGTTGTGGTATGCATGATATTTATGTTTATCTCTGTTTAAGTTTATGTAACTGTTAAATATCTATAAATTTTTTGCATTATTCTCCTCTCAAGATTAGTGTAGGAAGTTGTTATGTTACCTTAACTTCCTTACAAGTGGTATTAGAGCCTGATCACCTTTGGTTTTAGTTGTGGGTTGTTAGATTTTTTGAAATAATCTACATTTGAGTGGGAGCTTGTGCAGAAGACACTTTGTGATCTTGTTGTAGGAATTTTCAAATGGAAAGTTCATTAAGAAGAATAGAGGTGGATAAATTTTATGGAAATAATTTTGAAATGTGGAAGCTAAAGATGGAGGATCTGTTGATAGATCGAGATCTATGGGATGCTATTGATGATAATTTTTCAAGGCCTACAAATCCTACTCAAGCTACTCAATATGATGTTATGCATCATAAATCCAAGTGCCCAATCATATTGTGCTTGGAAGAATCTATTTTAATCAATGTCCATGATGACACCTCTGCACAAAAACTATGGAAGAAGCTTGGTGAGATGTATCAAGCAAAATATTTAGTGAACAATACTTTCTTGAGGAATAAATTATATTCTTTTAGAATAGAAGAAGGTAGATGAATCACATACCACCTAGAAGTATTCAATATGTTGGTGTCTCAATTGGTATCAATTGGTGTTAAAATGGATGAGGAAGAGAAATGGGTAAGTGCACCAAGATGGTTCCCAAAAAGGGGCTTAAGTGGCCACTTTTTTTCTGAAATCAGGAAATACTGACCTTGGACGTGAAATTGAGGATAGCTACACTCAAAAATTTTAGATGGAACAAAAACAAGGATCGTAGTGCTCCGAGTCTACTTTCTAAACTACTAATTTATTTTGAAAATGGTTGAGATTAAGGGCTTCAAAAGAGGGATGCACACAAATTGCTATTGTTTTTGTCAGAAAAACATAACATAGCAACTCTTGTGTGACCCGAGCATGGTGAAATTTTTTGTAGTATTTTTAAAATTGCTCCAGTTAGAAGTTAGATAACAGTATGTAGTAGGGACAGGATTTTTTCTGATAATTTTTTAATGAATATTTGATTTTTTATTAATTTTCTAAGTGGGCACTTCCTAAAAATATAATTTTGGCCGTGGTCCCTCTAAATTTTTTTGAAACTAATAGATTTTTTTTTAAATTGTAGAATGGAGTCTAGTTTCTAAAAATGTAATTTATTTCAAATTTTGATGAACGGTTAATTTATAGCGAAAAAAATACCAAACACTTCTTTTTGAAGAAAAACGGACATACAAACAAAAGAAATTATGGATGAAAGGCTTAACATTGTTAGAAAGTGAAAAAAATTACATCGTTGGAAAGCTAATAAAGAACCTAACATTACCCATGTGTTCAATTTTCTTGATATTGAACCAGATGCAATCTTGATGGTGAGCACGAACCCGATTATGTGAAAATTTGTTGAATTTGGAAAAAAACACGTCTCTGGTCTTTGGGAATGCCCTCCAAGCCTTTGGGTTGGTATTCCAAGGCAAATACCAAAGCTAAGGCTCTGGGGATTTCCAATGCAAAATATAACACG
>VDFB02207676.1:0-61681 GCA_007258455.2 Sequoia sempervirens | reverse complement strand
TAGCTGAGGTAAGTTAGGGAAGCCTCTTGCATCTTGGCCCTCTATGACCTAGGGTCTTGTATGCAGTGGTCCCCCTCTCTTACACTATGGTTATTTGATGAGATACTTTGGAAAACATATATTTCATTTAAAATTATTAGATTTTTTAAAGAAAACTTGTGAGAACATATGGGGGATAGAATTTGGTTCAGCACTAAGTCGTAGGCTTGTTGTAGCAAGAAAGGTTGACCCAAATCAAATTGATTTTTATTATTTTCACACATTTGATTAATTAGAAGGGATTTGATTTGGTTTTGTATTGAATTATTGAAGGAAATGGTTAGCCATGGAGCTCATGGGGGTATGATAGCCACTTGGGAAGAACTAGTTTTTGGATTTCTTTCCTTTATGAAGAGAATGAAAAAAGGGAAGGAGCTGCATCTTAGGGAGACCTATTGGGTGAACTAGAAGAGTAAATAAACAAAGAGAGGCCATAGAGCTTGTTAACGAGCTATTTACAACCATTTTTATGGGTATGTGAATATGTTAAGTTTACAATCTCTATATGTTTAATATGTTGGATATTTTATCAAGAAATAGCATCCATGACTATATTTCAAATATATATTGTATAAACAACTCTTCATGTGTGTATACTATATGCTTGGGTGTTTTCAAAAATTCATGGATTGATTATATGTAGTTATGAGTTTGTTTTTATAGATATATTATAAGAAATAGACTTCTTTACATACAAAAGTTGGAACATTCCATGCCAAGTGTTTGTCAAAATGCTTGAATAGCCTAAGCATAATAATAAGGTTAATTGTTTAATTTTTATCCTTGATACAAGTATATATAAAACATATTCAAAGTTTAATAATTATTTTAGAAAATTTAATATGGATGTACATTATGATGGCACCTTCAAATTTCATAAATTTGAAGTACCCATGTTGAAAAATTTTCTTTGCGGACTCAAAAGTGCACCTAAAAAATCTGCCCAAGTGACCTACTTTGGAGGGTCATAATTTGGAGCCACTTGATTTTTATGTCAAATCCTTTGATGTGAATATTCATTTGACATATGTGAACATGTATGTCTGATTTCAGCTTCCCATGATGAGTTTTGATATGGTTTTGAAAGGAAAAGTTGGAGCCTAGTTCTAGGACTGTTTTGTTGTTTGCAAACTCTTAGTCTTGCGAAGTGGCCTCTTGTTCGAGTTGATATTTTACAGCTGGATGATCATCATGATGAATGGATTGGTTCCCTACATTACCCTTACATTCATATGCTCCCTGGTCTGGTTTTAGAGTCTCGGGATCAGATTTGATATTTTTACCAGGTCAAAAGCAAATGCAGTTATGATTTTACATTTGCATTTCCAGAAATGTTTCAGGGAGGTTAAGTTTGACCTTTAATATCTTGTGAGGAATGTTGATTGAAGGAAATCCCTTTTGTACATATACTTAGTGGACCCAAATGACCTGTTTTTTTTATGGAAGTTCCCTAGGATATGATTTGGTATGTTCTCGAAGTGGCAACTTGGTGAGCCCTAATTGGTTTTGAACAAGTGCAGTTGCAAAAAATTCTGAGTAGGCCACTTTGGCAATGAATATCTTGCACCTTAGGATGAATTTTACCAAACCATTTCTTGCACTAAATTCTTGGTTCAAATTTCTACATGCCTATAAATTTTCATGACTTAAGAGGTTGTTTGATTAGTTTCCCGAGGTGATTCAGAAGCCCACCTGGCTAGTTTCAAATGATCACTGTGCAATTATGCTAAAAAGAAAATTTAAATGACAACCCAGCTCATTTTTCACCTTAGATGCATTCAGAAGAAAATTCAAGGTCAATTGAGCATGGAATTTATTTCAAAATGATTTTTTTTTTTAGTCAGGCCCACATGGGGACTCGACATGCTCTACACAGTTGTGAAGTTGTAAGTGTTAAAATGTTACCATATAAGGACATAAATTGATGACATAGGTCCAAGCATAAAGAGATCAAATGCTCATAAATTAATATTGACATGAGTGTATCCATATGACAGTCATCAAGCATCAAGGAATCTATTTCAAAATTTGAGGATCTATATATGGTGAAAGAAAGTTCATTCTTGAAATGGTGATATCGATTTTCCCTCAAAGTATTCCCAGCTTGTACATCAAAAAATGTTTGCCAAGGTACTCCATGATATGATTTATCTAGGTCAGTTGTCAGTAATGGATGGAAGCGAAAAAACTAATGATGAGAGTAGTAGTGAATCTTTTAGTATGGAGCTTTGGGAAGTTACCATGAGGGAAAGGTTACAAGACATGAAGGGTATGTTGGGATTTTCAAAGGAGTTGCAAAATTGGCTGGAAGACATGCAAAGCACTAGTGATATGTAAGAAGCATTTGATATAATGGATTCTTTGAGTGATGCTCTTTCTGGTGGATTTTCTCAATGTGAGGATTTTGTACAAGATGCCATTTCCAATGGCAATGCCAGATGATGTACATTTTGAGGGTAGACTTTTAAATGAATTATCCTTACTGCATATGACATGCAAGGAGCATGTCAGAAGCAGTATACTAGATAATTCTCAATTGTATGCATTATGACATAGTGACTTGTAAACATTTGTGTTGTAAGTAGGGGTGCCATTTTTTCTAGTTTAAAATGTGTCAAATTGATATTGCAAAGTAAACTTTACTCTAGACATAAGCAGCTACAAGAAACATCTTTGTTCAATGTAAGAACAGTTTGTGCTTGCAGTGAAAATGTATCAAAATTGTTTGAGGAAATTCTATTTGCATTTCAAAGTGACTTAAGGGGTTGTTGTTGGAAACACTTTGTTAGTGCCTAATGAGTAATGATGTGGGTTTGCAAGGCTCGAGCATTGTGAAACAGGTGACTGACTTAAGGTAGAAGAGACTCTGATATATGTGAAGGTCCATTTTGCTGGGGAAATCTAGTGTTATAGAGGATTGTTTTGTGCTCAAAAGGTAAGATTTGTGAACAAACACGGATAGGAGCTACACATTTGGCGCCCTAAAGTCACAAGTTATGTTTTGGCACTGGTGCCTAGAATCTGCATTCAAATCTAAAAACCACCTCCAGTGGGAGTCATTCACCATCCATGGTGAATTAGTCCTTTTTCATTTTTTTGCAAATTCAAATCTCAAACCTGTACCTCTTCACCTACATAGTACTTCTTAAAGGGAACCCGGATCAGAATTCCAAAAAATACCTACAAAATAGCTTAAAGTTTGGTATCTAATGGGGGGTTTTCCTTGGTCAAATCCTTAATTGGGTAATCAAACCTTGAATGAATAAAATTGACATAAAACCCTAGCCTTTAGTGTGTCAAAGACTAGGAAAATATGAAGTATGACAAAACCCTATTCTAATGTGCTAGAATAAGATGAATAAATGTGATTTGAATTATGCAAGACTTCAATCCTAGAAACCCTACAACATATCAAATGGATGTAAATGACATTCAAATGTAATGCAAACCTTAATCTAAAGATAGAGAGAAAATGGAAAATGGAATCACTTTGAAAACAAGTCTTTAGGTGTGATTTGATGGCTAGTTACATCTCCTCAACCTAGATTTCTCCATGTTTCACTATAGGCATCCATCATCAACTCTTTGCAATGTTGAACCTTGAATGAGAAGTGATATTGAAGACTTTAAAAAACCCTAGTTTGCTGCCCTAAGGTTTCAACTTTGTTGTAGAAAAATGCTAATGAAACTTATAGTGGAAATCTTAATACTTGACTTTTCATTTTGCTTTGTAAAAATGGCTAAGAGATGTGAAAAATGACCTAAAATGTGTATTTATAGGCATCAACACGTAATTTTCCTATTATTTAGACCTAAGAGGACGATATCCACTGAAAAATTAAATTAAATTGATTAAATTTCCACTCAAAATTGAATTTTTCCCAAAAAGGGACCCATTCGCCACCCTTGGCGAATGGGTCCCACTAGAGGGTACTCATTTTCCCAAGGTGGAAAATGTTTCCCACTAGTGGTTTTTGGAGATGGATTTTGGGGATATGAGTGAATTAAGTGTTGTTTGTCAGGATTTAGATGATTTATAAGTGAAATAGGGTTCTAAATAAAAAATAATGGGTCTTAGGGGCCTATAAATGTTGTTTTGAAGAATGAATAATGCAGGGGTACTCAAAAGTAGGTCCAAATTAAGAGTGAAATTATCTCTTTTCTCAAGAGTGTCAAATTTTCTACGCCGCATTTAGCTCCCACTTTAGCGCCCATATGACTCTACGTGCATATGTAAGCTAAAGGACTCTAAACAGTACACTTTTTTGCATAAAAGGATACTCATTCAAAATATGGGATAATGATGCCCCCAATGTAGTTATCTACAAAACCACAACATGGGTATGTGTAGGATCATGATGGGCCAAAAAGTGGCAATATGATGGGTATGTGGCTGACGACTTTTTTTTAACCCAAAATTGATGAAACGAAAAGAGTTTTTAAAGAAGATTCTCATCTTTCCACCAATATAAATTATTCTTTACTTTGAATTTAATAAGTAATTATTATTCATTTTCTATTCAAATTATGACTAATGTCCTGATTGATAGGTGATTGAAAAACATCTATAGCTTTCAAAGCGGTATCATTTTTTTGAATCAAACATATGCATCACATTCTATGCTTTATACTATAGGATTAAAAAGTAAAATTGAATTTCATGAAGTTTTGACCAAGCTAAGGTATCGGACATATGAGTTTTATATTTTTTAAAAGTTGAAAAAAAAATCATAATTAATTATTTACTTGGAAAAAATTACAAACAAATATGCATCACATCCGGGACATGAGTCCTCTACTTATATCTAAAATATTATATAAAAAAATTATCATTTTATTGTGGTTAGGGTGGTCAGACAGACACCAACTTCTTATTTTTTCCCTGAAATTTAAGTACTACTCCATTAAAATTTCAAATTTTCACCAAATAGAATTTTTTTCTTTAAACAAACCTAGTAGTTTAGAAGCTACATTCAATTTGCTACAGATTCTATCCTTACTTATTTTTGAAATAATATAGATAATTTATTCAAATTTTTACTTCAAGTTGCCTAACAAGCTGATATTTCTAATTTTTTTGCCACTTAAGGTCCTGTTTTTTCCATGATGATCCTGCACATACCCACATTAGGAACCACATCCTAGAGCACAAATTCATTAATTTTCCAAAATTCATTTTATCTAACTTTCTAGAAATCAAATTCAAGGGTAGATTTATGCACCCCCTTGATTTTTCTTTCTTTACAGAGGTGGAATCAAGGTAGTAATCTAGCCACATCAAATAAGGAACATCATACCATATGCCATTTCCAAGTACCATTTCATGTAATGATAGATGATTGATGATTTCAGGTGTGGAATCATGATTCCAATGCATCAAACAACATTGAAAACGGAGTCCCCTAGCTCCCGTTATGTTGTTTTTAAGAAAAGATGCTTTATGAATTCTTAAGAGAAAATAACCCTATTTTAATGCATAAGAGTAAAAAGGGATGAAAATAGGTTAAAAGAGGTAGAGGAGAGTAGTTTGCAACTTAGTATTGCATTTTACCTTCTTGTAGCTTGAGAGTCATGAGTGAGATGAGAAGATGTCGAGTAGATGGGGTTAAAAGAGGCAAAGGAGAGTAGTTTGTCACTTAGTATTGCATTTTACCTTCTTGTAGCTTGAGTGACAAGTGAAACGAGAAGATGCCTAGTAGACGAGGTTACACACCTTCACAACTAGGTGAGCTTCGAGAGTAGGTGGCACACTGCGAGCTGTGTCATGAGGTGAGTCAATTCTACAACTTTCACTTGGTGATTTTGTAATGATTTAATGATTTTTAATGCATTCATAGGTTAATTTAGGGTCTTGGAAAAAAAATTTGCAAAGTTTCCCCCTTTTTCGCAAATTGTCCTATTTGTTCACAAAGTGTCTCGTTTCTTCGCAAATTGTCCCAAAAGGGTTCTAAAGTGTCTAGGGCCTTTAGAAAATCACACTAGATGAACTTTAGCACACTTGCATGATGAATAATGTAAAAATTGAAGATATTAGATGAATTTTTAGAGCATATTGTTGTGATTTTAATAGGTACCCACCTAGTCACGATAGTGGCTAGGAGGGAGACAGATTAGTTTTCTTAGAGATTTAGCTCCAGCACTGTTAGTAGCAGAGACGAAGCATCTGCAGGTAGTACGAATCTATTGGGCATATCTAATGCCTCCTATGAGATACCATGATGCCATGCTAATGGCCCTATGCGAGCGTTGGGACACCGACACATCTATGTTTCTCCTTCTAACCAAGGAGATGACCATCACCCTAGAGGATGTACACTGGATTCTCTGAGTTCCTATTCGGGGAGAGTAGGTATATTTCCAAGGAGTTAGATCATTTCATGAGAAGAAGGTGGACATGCAGTACTACTTGGATGGACCTATTCATGATGAGCGCATGAGAGCGCGAATCAAGCTTCCTATGCTACTATATTCATGAGCCCCATAGTGAGATAGATTATGATGCACACAGTGGATCTAGTACTCAATCCTAATGGATGAGTGACACACCTAGATAGAGGAAAGGTTCACTTGATTTGTGAGATGGAAAAGCGCAAGACGGTTTATGCTTGGGGGCATTGTATCCTGGCACATCTTTACTATAATCTTGGCGGATTTTCTTTTTGAGAGATCGACATTATGGTCACTACATGCTTCTGTAGGTATGGTACCTCGAGCATATTACATGCACCAGGCTTGTCGGTTTCCCATGTGCTATATCCATAGGATATCCATGAGCCTTCGACTATCCTCTATGATGCTTGTGGCAATATAGAGACCTAAATTTTTGGAGGGTGAGATTTGACTGGATGGAGGAGGACGAGATCCTATGGAGACCTTAACCACTCACACTACAGTGGCCAGATCCCACAGGACAGCTGAGGAGGATGTAGATGGAATTTTTTTTCATTGGGCAGCATGACTATGTTGTACGTCATTTCTATTATGGTCAATTCATGCAACAATTTGGGTAGGTGCAGAAACCATCGAGGGCATGCCCCTTCATCAAGAGATCAATGTGGAGTTCCTGGAGGCCAAGGGATACCATTTGGATCACTATAGACCATGTTGTCCAGAGTGACTCTGATGATTTAGATCATGATTTGCCACCAATCTCTGATGCTGATAACTTTGGCAGCATAGATGAGCATGAGGAGTGTTGGTCAGTGACATGACTAGCTCCTGTATTTCCCATGAATGTACCTATAGGTGATGCAGGACCAACATCAGATGAGGGAGATGAGGTAGAGGACAGGGTTGAGGATGTACGATATAGAGTGACAGATATATTCACAGATGTTATAGATGATGATTATGATTCAAATGTTGATCCTAACTATGAGGACCAGGATGGAGGAGAGGAGGAGGAGGAGGAGGAGGAGGAGTATGAGGAGGAGCCACCCATGAGTGAGGGTGATGAGGTAGTGGCTAAGGATTGACACAAGCAAGGAGAGTCCTCACACACTTGTGTGACTAGATCACATGCAGTATCTATAGTAGACATCAGTTCCCAAAATCTAAGAGAGGTTAACATGTCCTCCATGCCCCTAGAGAGGATGAGGTTGATGTCCCTCAGCCTACTGGAGATATAGGTGATGATATTTGATTTTATGCATGTACTTTAGTGTTTAATCTATATATATTGATACATGATGATGTTTACTAATTATGTATTGTGTCTATCTTGTAGGAGTGACGAGGGACTAGCGAGAGTTCTATCATCAGGCTGCCATAGAGATAGTACCTACATCCATTGACGAGGAGGAGATGGACCCTAATTATGTGCCCCCACCAATCATGGAGGAGGAGCCAAAGTCGCTCAGACCTTTTGCAAACCTACGAGCAGTGTATGAGGGCATGACGAGATGACTCCACTGAGCGAAGACTATAAGATAGTCATCTTAGACTCCAGCAAAGATGGAGAGACTACATGCAAAGATAGCATAGCCATAAGAGGAGAGGGATGTGGCTCTTGGGAAAGTACAAGGTCTGGAGTTTGCACTCGGAGTCAGAGGATCACAATCATGATCACACACGACCGTCTCATGATGTCTGGGGATCAAATCACGGGCACCAAAGCTCAAAGGGTCTATTTCTCATAGACCCTAGTGATTTTGTATATGATAATGAGATGTACATAAATTTATATATATATATATATATACATGAGCATTTGGTGTTTTTCAATATTTCTTAATGTGTTTGAATGTTAAATGCCAATGTGATTAATTAAATATTGTTGCAAAATTATTTAATTAATGTCTACATGATTTAACATGAGTAATGTGATCTAATGTAAAACATATTTTAGTTTCACTTTAGATACAACAATGTTAAATTAAAGAGAGTGTGTTAAATTAGATACACCTATAATTCATATAAGGATCAAACTTAACATAACACAATGGTGAATAGTATAAAGCCTAAAGCAATTATAAAAATGACTTAAATAATTACCCTAGTGTTCAAGACAAACACATGATCAGTTGTCAAGAATGAAGCAATGTGAAAGTTATTTAGAATGTAATCAAATAACTTTAGGCAACACTACTTTATCAATCATACTATTAAAAGAGATTAGAGGTAATATTGATGCAAATGCATGACATTAATAGGTTCCTTAAGGGGTGTTCCATCGATCTCTATTAACAGGTAAGCACCAAAACCATAACTGGTATCGATTATATAAGGTCCTAATCAATTAGGGCTAAATTTATCTATCTTCATGGTTAGCATGTGAGTATTGCGTTGATTCTCATAGAGAGTGAAATCACCCTTATGAAATGTTCGAGGAATGACATGAGTATTGTTTTTTTGTTGTAATTGCTTAATGTAAGCTTGGAGATGCTCAAGAGCATTAATGCACTTTTCATCAAGCATTTCAAGCTCATGCAATCATTGGTCTTTATGAGTGGCATCATAAATAAGGCCTTGAAGATCAATTCACAATGTAGAAATTTCTAACTCCAAGGGCATGATTGCGTCAGTACCATAAACAAGGTTATAGGTTGTAGTTCCTATGGATAATCTAACACTTGTTCGATAAGCCCAAAGTGCATAATGTAATTGTGTATGCCAATCTTTATGATGTTTGTTAAAAAAATTCTTTAGGATTTGTTCAAGAATCTTATTAGTGCTTTCAGTTTTTCCATTGGATTGCAGATAGTATGGTGTGGAAAATTGATGTTGAATGTTGAATGAAATTTATTTATGTCATTATTCTTAAATGGGGTTCCATTGTTGGAAACTATCGTGGATGGGAGTCCAAAGCGAGCAATTATGTCTTCCAATATGAAACAACAAATTATTTCAGCATTTGTAGATTGAAGAGGAATAGCTTCCACCCATTTTGTGAAATAGTCTATTGCAGTTATTATAAATGTATGTCCAGCAGAGGAGGGTGGTGAAATTTTTCCAATCAGATCTAATCCCCATACTAAAAATGGACAAATGGGAATATGGGCATGGAGTTCAGAAGTAGGGGCATGAATCAGATTGTTGTGTTCTTGACATTTGTGACATTGTTTAATATAAGCAAAGCAGTCTTTCTCCATATGTCAAAAATAATATCCCATACATATGAGTTTTTGCACTAATGACCATCCTCCAAAATGACACCCACATGCACCAACATGAGCCTGGTCAATGGATAGAGGAATTTTAGAGTCCCTAAGACACATCAGTAATAGATCATTAAAGGATCTTCTATATAACACATCGGTAAGGATGACATATTTGGATGCCAATTTTCATAAACGATTTTGAGTATTTGTCATTGTGGGATTGGGCATGGTAACATCTTTTAAATAATTATATATTGTGTCATACCATTCTCGTGAGTCTTCTTGAGTTGTTAAAATGTCTTCTAATCGGGTATCAATCGAAGGTTTCATGATTGGGTGAATAACAAAGATGAAGTCTGTTGAAGGATGGTGTGGGGATATAAGAGAGGTTGCACTCACCATCGAATCTGCATGTTGATTTTCTTTTCATGGGATGTTATCAATGGTAAATGATTCAAAATTCTCTAATAGTTTCATTGTAAGATCCTTGTATTTTGATAATTTGTCATGTGTAGTTTGATATGTCCCATTGATTTGTTTGATTACTAATTGCGAATCACCAAAGATCTTGATATCTTTAGCACCCATTGTTAAAGCAACTTGCAATCTACCAATCAATGCCTCATACTCAACTATGTTATTTGTACATAGCAAATTTAATCGATGGGACAAGGGAATAGGCTTTCCATCGGGTGGAATTAAAACCACTCCAACACCGAAACTTGTTGTACACTTAGATCCATCAAAATACAATTCCCATGATTTAACATCTATGGTCAAGACACTATCATCAAGAAAGGAGTTATGATTAGGTAAAGCAAGAGGAGAAGGGGCATTGACTAAGTGATCAGTTAAGGCTTGTCCTTTGATTGATTTTTGTGAAACAAACTTAAGGTCAAACTCAATTAACAACATCACCCACTTAGCTAAGCATCCAGAGAGATCGGTTTTATTAAAAATATGCTTAAGGGGATCAAATTTTGTGATGACTTGTATTTTAGCAGTTAGTAAATAATGTCACAACTTACTAGTAGTGAATACAAGAGCTAAACATTGTTTTTCAATTTGTGAGTACTGAGTTTCATAATCAATTAAAGTTCGACTAATGTAATAGACAATATGTTCTTCTCCATGATCGTCTTGTTGAGCCAATAATGTTACAAGAGCATGGGTTGATGTGGCTATGTAAAGGATAAATGGTTTGTTTGGCACATCAGGTTGTAAAATGGGTGGAGTTGCAAGGTATTCCTTTAAACTCTCAAAAGCTCATTTACAATCCTCATTCCAATCAAAAGGCACATCCTTTATGAGAAGATGTGTGAAGGGTAATGTACAATCAACTAAAGATGCAACAAAATGACGGTTAGCTTGAATTCGACCTTGTAATGTGCATAATTGAGAAATGTTCTTAGGAGGTGGCATGTTAATAATGGAATCAATTTTCTTTGTGTCCACCTCAATGCCTCTGTGAGATATGCCAAACCCAAAAAAAAATTCACTATCTATGCCAAAGAAACTTTTTTCGGATTTAATTGCATGTTATATTTATGTATTCATTCAAAGATTTTTCAAAGAACATGTACATTGTCTTTTCGTGTTAGGGATTTAGCAAGGATATCATCAACATAATCTTCCAAGATTTTATTTATGTAATTGTGAAATATCAATGTCATCACTTGTTGATAAGTTGTGCCAGCATTCTTTAATCCAAAAGGCATCACAACCCAACAATATGTTCCCCAAACAGTTGTAAATGCAGTTTTGTATTGATCTTGTGGGTTGATAAAGATTTGATTATAACTAGAAAATCCATCCATGAATGAAAACAAAGGATGTCTAGTAGTTGAATCCATGATCATGTCTATATTAGGAAGAAAATAATCATCCTTGAAGGAGGCTTTATTCAAGTCACAAACATCCATGCATATCCTAATACGATTATCAGGTTTAGCAATTGCAACAATGTTTGAGATCCAAGAGGAATAATCAATAGGTCAAATCAAGCCTACATCAAGGAGTTTTTCAAGTTCTACTTTAACATGCAAGGCTATGTTAGGGTGAATTTTATGTATCTTTTGGTGAATAGGTTTAGCATGTTCAGCGAGAATGATGTTGTGTGTCACAATTTTCAGAGCAATTCCTGGCTTATCAAAATATTTCCAAGCAAAAATTGTAGGAAAATCATGAAGTAAATTTGTAGTGTCCTCTTGTTCTTCATTGTCAAGGCACTTCCCAATTTTAATAACTTTGTCTTTATCATCTATGTCCATTGGTATATCAATTGTATCTCCTAAGGTGAGTGCATTAGATTTAGGAACTTCAGGATCATATGGTTCTTTAGTGATATCACTATCTTTTTGCTTGGTAATTATCATAGCACAAGTAACTCATTTCATGGGAGTAGTAGAAGATGTGTTATCATAGATTCATAACATTTTTTTTAGAGTTTCATCACTGTCAACATACTACCATGACGGTGATAAGTTAATATCAAGAAATTCAGGATGTTTGATTATGAGATTGTGTTTTGGTTGACATGTAATAGTGTTGATATTCAAAGATGGTTGTTGAGTGGCTTTTGTCGTCTTAGAAAAAGAATATCCCAATCCATTTTTTGTCTATTGTGTATTAGGTTCTATAGGGACATGAATACCTTGTTCATACTTTCCACAACCTTTTCCAGTATATCCCAATTGTTTCACAAGTTCATAGCCTTTTCCATAAAGTCTTTCCATTTCCTTCAGATTAGGTGGATGTTGATAATCTATCTCATCAAAATTTGTTGTGTGTGTTGTGGTTTATTTGAAAGCAGAGGAGATAAATGTTTGAGAAATTTTTTTTGAATTATGAGTTGACATGACAGTTGGTTTTTCTTGTTGCTCATCCTTTTTTGTGTGATTATGTATTCGCCCACAAATGAAGCCATGAATTCTAAAGATCCCCAATCATCACCAAATAATTTAGATATTGATTCCTCATCTTGTTGTTCAATTTCAAGAGGTTCTATATTAGATGTTGGAATTAATGTATTCAAAGGACTTGTGGTTCCATTTTCAATGTGTAAGCAACTTTCAGGCTCGGGGGGTATGTGCAGGATCATCATGGAAAATATAGGCCCTTAAGTGGCAAAAAATTCAAAAAAATTAGAGTTAGGAAACTTGACGTAAAAAATTGAATTTAGTTATTTATATTCTTTCAAATATATGTAAGAATAGAATCTATAGAAAATTTAATTTCTAAACTACTAGGTTTATTTTAAAAAAGAAAAGAAAATCTATTTGGTGAAAATTTGAAATTTCAATCGAGTAGTACTTAAATTTTAGGGAAAAAATAAGAAGTAGGTGTCTATCGACCACCCTAACCACAATAAAATGATAATATTTTTTATAATATTTTAGATATAAGTAGATGAATCATGTCCCGATGTGATGCATATTTTTTTGTAATTTTATTCCAAGTAAATAATTAATTATGATATTTTTTATTACAATTTTTAAAAAATATAAAAACTTGTATGTCTAACCACTTTAACTTGGTCAAAACTTCATGAAATATATATATATATATATATATATATATATATATATATATATATATATATATATATATATTTAATCCTATAATATAAGAAGCATAGAATGTGACACATGTTTCAAATTCAAAATGTGATACCGTTTGAAAGCTATAGATGTTTTCAATCAACCTATCAATCAGGACTTTAGTAGTAATTCAAATAGAAAATGACTAATAATTATTTATTAAATTCAAAGTAAAGCATAATTTATATTGGTGGAAAGTTGAGAATCTCCTTTAAAAACCCTTTTCGTTTCATCAATTTCGGGTAAAAAAAAAGTTGTTAGCCACATACCCATCATATCACCACTTTTTGGCCCATCATGATCCTGCACATACCTCAAGGTCTATTTCAACTTGATAAGTGTTGTTGTTATAGACATATTTCATTATACGATGAAGGGTCAAAGGCATTTCATTCATCTCATAAATCCATGGTCTACCTAAAATAAGATTATACAAAATATCATAAGGCTTGACATGAATAGGAGTTTGCATAGTACCCACCCCAACTATAATAGGTAAAGTGATTGCACCAATCAGTTGCTTTGTTGTATTGTCAAATCCTTGAATGGATAAGGAATCAGGTTTGATTTGTGAGTTGTCAAAATGCAATCTATCATGGAGATTCACACTACACACATTAAGGGAAAAACCATGATCAATGAGGGTTCTTTTAATACAGGTCTATTCGATTGAATTGAGCAATTATCATAAAGGCTTCATTTTTTTTTTTTGCAACTCTAAAGGAGGGAGCTCATGTTGATGGAAAGTAATGTCTAGATTAACTTTATTTATTCCATGTATTAAATCTTACACATAATTTGAATTTATGCCAGGAGGAACCACAGTGTGTTGGAAGGCTATTTGAAGGATAGTGTGGTAATTTGGTGAATTCTGAAGTAAATCCCAAAGGGAAATATTTGTGGGAGTATTCTTGAGTAGTTCAACAAGATCGTACTCCTTTGTGTGTGAGGGGAAGTGAGGAGCACTAGGCGAATTAGGTAATGGTAAAGAGGGTGGGGTTGTTTGCAGTGGTTGTGGATTGTTTCAAGTATTATATGTATGAGAAACAGTAATATTACTGGATTGCTGCAACACATCAGGTTTAGGTGGGTAAAGAGTAAACTTGGGTTTATTGGAAGGATGAAGTTTATGCGAGAGTGGGTAAAGAATGAGTTGAGGTTGAATCACATTAACATCCTTAGTTTTAGATTGTTCACAACAAATCTTAGTGGATGACTTTGGTGAGATGAAGTCTTGAAGGGCTTCATCTAACATATCGAGGTCATCTCGACTAAAAGGTTTGAGGTGTAAGTTATCGTCAATTGGTTTAGGATTGTCATGGAAAATTTTCTTTGTTATAGGTTGGTCACAACAAAACTTTGTGGATGACTTAGGCGAGATGAAGTCCTGGAGGGCTTCAACTAACAAGTCAAAGTCATCATGACTAAAAGGTTTGAGAGATAAGTTATTGTTAATTGGTTTAGGTTTCTCATGGCAAGCTTTAGAGGATGAAGTGAGTGAGAGGAAGTCCTGAAGGGCTTCATGTAACTTTTCTACATAATCACTACTAAGAGGCTTGGATGAGATGGTGTTTCTAAATTGAATCATTTGTTTGAAGGGTTGGTTAGATGTTTGTGGTTTTGTGTTTTTATGTATTGATGAATCTGATTTATAGGAACTAGGAACTAATGATAAAAATGAAACTCGCAAAAATATAATGCTATCCATAAATGCCATGAAAGGAAATGATGCTTATGCAAATAATTTAGATATAACAAAAAATAACTGAACTAAAATAGAAAAGGAACTATAGAAAACAAAAAAGTGTAAAACAGGAAACTGAGTTCTGGAAATACTGATGCAAAAAGTGTACTGGGAATGATTCACCCAAGGCAGCGAATGAGTCCCAGGAGAGGTGTTTTTAAGCTTTTTTCTATTTTTTTTTACTTTTCATTATGTGTTCAGGTATGTACAGTGCAGATAAATACTAGAAATGCAGAATTTTGTAATGATTTGATAAAATGAAATGCAATAATGACCTCTAAAGGATAGTTTCACTAATGCAATTTTAGTAAGCCCTAGGATGCAAAAACAATGCAAAATCCAATGCAATTAAGTCCTAGGATGTAAATGCAATGCAAATCAGAAAGAGATAATGTTCAATATGCAGGTTCACCAAAATTAACCAACATTTTTTGTTGTTCTATGTACTTCTCTTGCACTCTTAGGGTTTTTCACCTAAAAGGAGAGAGATAAACCCCAAAAACTGTGGTGGTTCACTCAAACCAGGGTATGTACGATGAAATTATGACTAAATTCAATGATCTAGATGCAACAAAGTGATGAAATTAATTGATTATGAATGAAAAACTAATGAAATATGAAATGTTTGAAAACACAGTGACATTGGCAAAAGGCTTAAAAAGATGGAAAAAAATGCAAATAGAACTAAACAAAAAGTTGTAACTTAGAATGTGTGCACCTGTGAGATTGATGAAGACTAGAAACCACTCTGAAAATCTAAAAAGGTTGACTTTTTGGCTGACTGGGACTCATTCACCACCCTGGGCGAATCAGTCCCATGTCAGGGTTTTCTTCCCAGAAACTAATTTCTATTAAATGCATATTCGAATTTTCATTTAAATCTAACAACCACCTCCAGTGGGACTCATTCACAATCCATGGTTAATCAATCCTTTCTCAATTTTTTGCAAATTCAAATCTTAGACATGTACCTTATCACCTGCAAAGTACTTCTTAACGGGAACCCAGATCAGAATTTCAGAAAATACCTACAAATTAGCTTAAATTTTGTTGTCTAAAGGAGGGTTTTCCTTGGTCAAACCCCTAATTGGGTAATCAAACCTTGAATGAATAAAAATATGTATAAAACCCTAGCCTTAAGTGTGTCAAAGACTAGGAAAATATGAAGTATGAAAAAACTATTCTAATGTGCTAGAATAAGATGAACAAATGTGATTTGAATGATGCAAGACTTCAATCCTAGAAACCCTACAAAATATCATGATAATGGATGTAAATGACATGCAAATGTAATGCAAACCTTAATATGAAGATGGAGAGAAAATGGAAGATGGAATCACTTTGAAAAAAAGTCATTAGGTGTGATTTGATAGCTAGTTGCATCTCCTCAACCTATATTTCTACATGATTCATCATAGGCATCCATCATCAACTCTTTGCAATGTTGAATTTTGAATTAAAAGTGAGCTTGAAGACCTGCAAAAACCCTAGTTTTTTGCCCTAAAGCTTCAACTTTGTTGTAGAAAAATGCTAATGAAACTTATTGTGGAAGACTCTTAATACTTGACTTTTGATTTGTCTTTGTAAAAATGGCTAAGAGATGTGAAAAATGACCTAAAATGTGTATTTATAGGCATCAACACCTAATTTTTCCATTATTTAGACCTAAGAGGCTGACATCCACTAAAAATTAAATTAAATTGTTTAAATTCCCACTCAAAATTGAATTTTTCCCCAAAAGGGACTCATTTGCCACCCTTGGAAAATGGGTCCCACCAGAGGGGACTCATTCACCCAAGGTAGAAAATGGGTCCCACTAGTGGTTTTTGGAGATTAATTTTTAGGATATGAGTGAATTAAGTGTTGTTTGTCAGGATTTAGATGATTTTTTAGTGAAAAGGGCCTCTAAATAGGGCTGATAAATGTTGTTTTGAAGAATGAATAATGCAGGGGTACTCAAAAGTAGGTCCAAATTAAGCGTGAAATTGTCTCTTTTCTCAAGAGTGTCCAATTTTATATGCCATAGCAATGTATTGTATCTTGATTCCTCCAAACATGGTTAGAGAATCATATTGAAATACCTAATGTTCCTTCAAAAGATGACTATTTCGCAATTGGAAATTGGTTTCCTTGTATCATTTATGAATGAAAATTGTTCTTTGAAAGATAAACTATGTTTGCATATGATATTCAAACATCAAAGATTATGTTACTTTCAACATGTTGGGCTCAACCCTTGTGGGAGCCACATTTTACACCACATGCTAAAATGTTGAACATGATTAACCAGCAATGAAACATGTACCTATACCTGCACAGTGAACAAAGAAGTTAGATAAAAATAGTGGAGTTCAATGTTCTTCTGACGATTTTCTTTGGATATCTTGGATTCAGATGTTCATTTTTTTATTTTCTTGATTAGTTATAAAGTAGTAAGTATTTCCTTGATTATGCATGCATGAGATTTGTATGGAACCCTAAGCTCTAACATCTCCTCTTCTTGTAGATTTCTTTCTTGGAGCAACTGGATAACTTCAATGATGCTGGCACAACCTCTAACAATGGGATTCGTCATTCTCCAGGCAATGACGGGTCCCATATATGATTTTATGCATTTATTTTCCTATATTTACTTGCTATTTTATATCTCTCAGATATAGTTACTCCCACAGCTTGTGTGGGATTACAAAAATATTTCTTTTCAATATATCAGTTATTTCATATCATATAATGACTTGTGTATTTTCATTTGTGAATCACTACATAATATGAAATAACCAAATGAATTGTTTGAGGTATATGTTTTGTAATCATGAATAATAACAAGATACTTGAAACATGAATTGTAGAAAAAGTTTAGTTTTAGAACCTGATAAATCTTTGAATGTCTAGTTTTCTTATCTAATTTGCTCAAGTGTCAAAACTTTTCTCACCCCAGTTTAATAACTGCCTAATAAAACTTTACTAATTTGAGTTGGAAGCTAAAAATTAGTAACAATTACATTATAAAAAAATGATATATTTATCAAAATAATCACTTGCCACCATTTGACGATCACTCTCCTTGAGGGAAATATTTGCATGCCCATGTTGTGGTGTTTTGAAGCCCTGTAGAAACCATCCAAAGAGAAATTAAACTATGAATCAATAATGGTTTGATTTTTCACTAACTAACAGCTATAACAATGCATGTAAATTGAAATTTAGTAACCTGCCACATACCCCCATGAGAGGAATGGAGGAGTCTATAGCAGTAGAAACACCAAGCTCCATTGCCCTCTAAATATTTGGAGGTGTTTCCACTTGCAATATCTGAAAATAAAACAACAAATTATTCAATCACAAAAACTACGACAATGATGCATGTCATGGCTTATAATGAACAAAATTTTGAGTACTTATAGAACTATATATTTCTTACAATCATGCTTACTATTTTCCCTATCCATAGCTTGTTGCAAATCACCTTGTTTAGGCTTTTAGCCATAGCAACAAAGAAGTGAACTATTTGCTTTGGTAGACATGTATGGAAAATGTGGTAGCATAGAAAAGGCAATGAGTTGTTTGAAAAGGCAATGAGTTGTTTGAAAAAATACAAGTATAACATGAGATTGAATCTGAAAAAATGTGCCTTTGGTGTGGACAGTGGAAAAATCTTAGGTTTTATAGTATCCCACATAGGCATTGAGGTGGAAATGAAGAAAACTGATGCTATTATTAACATGCCACCTCCAAAGAATATTTCTTAGTTACATACTTTACAAGGAAGGATTCAAGCTATCCATCATTTTGTGGAATCTTTGGTGGATCAAACATTACCCTTTACACAACTTCTTAAGAAGGAATCAAAATTTAAATGGAATGAGGATTGTAAACAAGATTTTGAAATTTTGAAAGAATACCTCGCTACCAGGTGATCCCACAATAGTGGTTTACAATTTTTGGCCAAACTGAACACTGAAATTATTATTTTTAACTAAATCTTCACATTTGGGCACCTATAGCGGCTAAACCATGAGGAATTTGAAGATGATGCAAACTAGAGTCTCGTCAAATTTTTTCTATAGATTCTAAAAGTATTTTTTTCAAAAATTTTGGAATCAGATTGCATTTCTTTTTCCATCTCCCACAAAAACTGGTTTTTTTCATAAAATAACATTTTTAAAAAGTGACGCACACCGTATAATGCAAAACATTTTTTCCATGAAGGATAAAATTCCAATTCTTTCGAATTTAGATTTGTAACTCTGATATCTAGTGCTTCCACTTGGTTAGATAGTTTTTTATTGAATATTTTTTCTTTAATCAAGTTTAGAATTCAAACCAATTACAATTTAGACACAGCACGGCCGTATAATGCGTAACTTTTTTTGTATATATCAAAATTCAATTTTTTTTTTGTTGGATCAAGGACTTCAATATCTGGTGCACTCATATTTTTCAAAAAAAATTGATAATATGATATTTTTCCACATGTGCAAAACAAAGACCTTCATTTTCGGTGAAGAACCAATGTTTAATAAAACTAAAAAAAAAATACATAATAAAATCAAAAGATATTAAAATTATATTTGTTGGATAGCTCGTTCCGAGAACTACCTGATTCTAGATGGGTTTCTAAAGACTCCTCCATTTTCATCCTAAACCCAAGCTCCGAAGCGTAAAAAATTAGACTTTTTTTGTGTCTCAAGAGGGGGATGAGGGGCAAGGGGAGTTTCGGCTGAACCCAAGGGGGTTCGCTTGAACCATGGTTTAGTTGAACCCTAGTTCGAGCAAACCCCTTCAAGGGGGTTTGGCCGAACCCCTTTGCTATGCATTTGGGTTTTTGCAACCAAAATTCAAAGGGGTTAGCTCAACCCTGGTTCGGGCAAACCCCTAATGGGTTCGCTCGAACCCTAGTTCAGTGAACCCCTAATGGGTTCGCTCGAACCCTAGTTGTGAACCCCTAATGGGTTCGCTTGAACCAATAGGTTCGTATGAAACCCCAAAATCACTTTTTTTGCTTTGGGGTCATTTTTTGTGAGTTTTCCTTCCTCACTTGAATTGCAAACCACTATTGTGGCTTCACCCTACCTCTCTTATTTTACAACCCACCATGCAAGGAAAACTATTTATCCTTTATATATCATCATTCCATGCTTTAGCAGCATTGTTGGCTCAACAAGATGGTTAGGGTAAAGAACATCCTACTTATTACATTAGCCAAACTCTAATTGATTATGAAACTCAATACATAACAATAGAAAAACAATGTTTGGGTCTTATGTTTTCTACTAGTAAATTGATACATTACTTATTAAACAAAGAAATCCATGTGGTTACAAATTTTGATCCTCTAAAATATATTTTTTCTAAAATAGACTTATTAGGATGCTTAGCTAAATAGGTTATGTTGTTAACTGAGTTTGATCTTTAATTTGTCTCTAAAAAGGAAATCAAAGGACAAGCCTTAACTGACCATTTAGTTGATGCTCCTTCTCCATTAATGTTACATAACATGGACACACTCCTTGATGAAAGTGTGTTGACTATCAAAAAGGAAACATGGGAGTTGTACTTTGATGGTTCTAAGTGTTGAACTGGCTCCAAAGTAGGGGTTATAATAATTTCACGTTCAGGAGAGCCTATTCCCTTATCCTATCATCTAAACTTCCTATGTACAAATAACACTATAGAGTATGAAGCCTTAATTTCTAGAATACATGCAACATTATCCTGAGGTGTTCAACACATTTCCATATTTAGTGATTCTCAATTGGTCATTAAAAAAAATGGGTCATATCATGAAAAACAAGACAAACTAGTTCAATATAAAAACCTCACGATGACATTATTGGATCGCTTTCAATCCTATACCATTGATAATATTCCTTGAAAGGATAATCAACATTTTGATGCAATCACAAGTGTTGCATCCCTTGTATATCTTGATGATCCTTCTATGTATTTTACATTTTTCATCCACATGATTTAAAATCCATCAATAGATGACAATATGAAAGATGCATTAGAAATGCCTATTGAAGACTCTCCTAAATGGTACTTAGAAATATTCAACTACTTAAAAGAGGGTACCTTTCCCAAACCAACCACTAAGAACACTAGAGCTCATATTCAAAAACTTGCTACTTGATATGTCATCCTAGAAGATGTTTTATATAGACGGTCCTTTGATGGTCTTTTGTTAAATTCCTTAAACAATCAAAAATCCCTATAGCCCTTGAGGAAGCTCATGTTGGTGCTTGTGGGGGACACTTTGGAGGAAGATCATTAGTTCAAAAATTAATCTCATGGGATATTATTGGAGATATATGGAACAAGATTTTTTTGATTATGCTAATAAATGTCACAAACATCAAGAACATAACAATTTGATCTATGGTCCTGCTTTTGAACTTCGTGCCCAAGTTCCTATTTGGCCATTTTTTATTTAGGGTTTGGATCTCATTTGAAAGATATTACCTCCCTCTTCTTTGGGACACACATTCATAATTACTACAACAGATTATTTCACGAAATGGTTAGAAGCCATCCCTCTTCACTCGATAACAGCTGATAAAATTTGTTGTTTCATATTGGAACACATTATTTCTTGCTTTGGAATTCCTTGCACATTGGTTTTGGATAATGGAACCCCATTTAAGAACAATGATGTGAAGAAATTTTTGGAAACATTCCACATTCAACACTGTTTCTCAATTCCTTACTACCTAAAATCTAATGGTCAAGTTGAATCAACTAATAAAACTCTCGAACAAATCCTAAGAAAAAACAATAAGTAAAAACAATAAGGATTGGAACACTCAGTTATCTTATGCATTGTGGGCTTATCATACTAGTATTCAAACACCTATAGGAAACACACCTTATAAGCTTGTTTATGGTGCCAATGCAATAATTCCTTTAGAGTTAGAAATACCTTCACTAAGGATTGCTCTTAGAGGGCTTATTGATAACACTGTGTATAAAGAAAAATGATCACAACAACTTGAAATGCTTGATAAACAGTGCATCAACACTCTTGAGCATCTTCAAGCCCATTCCAAAAGAATGCAATGTCGTTACAATAATAATGTCATTCCTTGCTCATTTAACAAAGGTGATTTGGTGTTATATGAGAACCAACGTAATGCTAATGCTGCCCAAGGTGAAAAAGGAAAATTCAGTTTGAATTGGTTAGGACCCTATGTAAGTGATGAAAGCTATGGGTCTGGTGCATATATATTAATGGAAATAGATGGAATTCCTCTCAAAGATCCTATAAAAATTGTGCATCTATGCAGATATTACACTTATCAAATGTTAAATATTTGAATAGTATGTGCATTAAAGCATGTTGTTAGATTTAGTAGATAGTTTTCTAGTTTATCTCACATTGCTTCATTCTTGACAAATATTCCTTTTGTATCTTAAATTATCTAGATTAACTATTCATTATGTTGAATTATTACTTTATTATTACATACTAGTCAAATATCATGTTTTTTGTGTTAAATTAGATCATTACATGTATTGAATTTCTTAATTAGATCTTAGGTGCATTTTAGTTTAGCACATAACACTTAATAAAAAAAATTAGTATCTAATATAAACTTAATTTAGGTTAGATCACATTAAAACTTAGATCATGAAGACATTTACTAAATACTCTTGCAAAAGATTATTGAATAGATCATATTTCCATCTAAATCAAAACAAACATAAAATGCTCATATATATATATATATATAGATAGATGTATGTATGTATGTATGTATGTGTGTGTGTGCGTACATATGTATGTATGTATGTATGTATATATGTATGTATGTATGTATGTATGTTGAAAGATTTATATGTACATCTATCTTAGATACAATAATGTTAGTGAGGCCTACAACTCCCAAACTCCTTAGGGCCTAGTGGTGGTGCTGGTTGTGAGACAGTGGACTATGATCTACTAATATAACTCATTTGCTCACATAGGCTCCATGCTTCACTTAATGTGATCCCCTCCCATGCCATGGCCACCACATGCTCCTAATCAAAGTGATATCTTCTTAGCCTACAATCTAGTGATCTCCCCCTGCAACCTAATGAGTTCCAGCTGCATGAAAGCCTATGCCTCACTATCAGTCAGAACCCAAGAAGCTTGGAGATCCTTATATGTAGTTTGTAGCTATGCAAGCTCCCATCTCACTCACTCATCCACAACAATGGATAGATCAACATGCCTTGTGTTTTCCTCATACATAGTCCTCCATCTCACTAGAGGCTCGAAACTGTTAGCATGTCATCCCATTCTAGGTGGTGGTATATATATATACATAACCTTAAAAGCATAACAAAAACATAATAACATATCATTTCTTGGATCTCCAACTCACCACTCGGGGTCTCGATGTGGGACGATGGGCCCCTCATGTGCTGGAAGTGTGGAAGGTGCAATACCACTAGCCTCCCCACACTCATGAATATTGATGTCTCTAGCAACTGCTCACTATGCCTGGGTGACTCATGGATGAGATACATGTCTCTCCTCAGGGGAATTTGTGGCCTCATCCAGCTCATCAAAATCATCACCCATCAGCTTTAGATCCTCCCTAGCCTCATCCTCTCAATCATCTGCTATGTCCTCCTCCTTTGTGTCTTCATCAACCACCTCCTCTCTCTCATTTCCTCGACCTGGAAGAGGTCCAATGTAGCTTGTAGGATGATCATAAGGGAAGATATGTTCCAATCAATCCCTTACCCACTAATTCTCATAGGATATAGTGGCACCTACGTCATCCAAGTCCAATACCAAGGGCATATCATGATCCTCATCATCTGAGTCATTGAACCCCACGTCACTCACTGTGGGACGCTGAATGTTTCCAGGTTTGGAGTCGTTGCGTTCTAATCTCAAGTATGTGGTTCAAGGCCTTAGTGGTACCTAGATCTATCTAAACTATCTTGTCACTCAATCATAGTAAAATGGCATAACTATATATAGTCATGTTGAACTACTAAGAGCCTATCTTGCTACATACTAACAAGTTGATGTGTATGATCTAGCCATTGGGGTATAGTGAAGTAGGGTCTCCATACTACCTCCTCCTCCTCTAAATAATAAAACTAAATTCACTAATATAGCAAGTCTTGAATAGCCTCAGCCCATCTCAAAGTATAGCTAAAAGCTTGTGAGTACCCCAAGGCCACTACTGTGGGATAACCTGTAGGCCTAGTACATGTGATATGCTCAAAGGCCCACATCTACAAGAGTGTAAAATTTACTATACTATCCAATTCTCTATACATGAACCACCTAAGATCATAGTAAAAGGTGAGCTAGCATATTGCGGCCCCATGCATATATAGTCCAATGATGCTCCATCTCGTGAATAGTGTGAATGAGGCCACCATCTAGGTGTGTGCCTCACCCATCAAGAACAAGATCCAATGCCATGTAACAACCATGATCCACTGCATCAATGGTGAGTGTGCTTGTAGGAGCCACTTAAGCTCTACCTGTGCCTCGATCTTTTCTAGCGTAATAGGCCAACTAATGTAATTTATTTGATATCTTGATGCATCTATGTGTGTGAGTAGTCCTCCTTAATGTGGATAGTCTCACCTTGGATGGATAGTCTGAAGATATGGTGAATATCCTCAAGTGTCACTGTCATCTCTTTGGGCGGTAGATAGAATGTGGAAGTATCTGTATCTCGTATCTCCACCAATTTCATCAATATGGAATCATGGTATCTCATCAATGGCATAGTATAGATCTAGAAAAATCCAAGCTCATATAAAGTATCTATCTCCTCTACGGTCACCTGAGTAACCTGCTCTTAGAGAAATGTGAATAGCCTACCTCCTAACTACTAACATGCTAAAGGTGGAACTTGGAAAAGAAGAAAGAATTCATCAATAAAAGGAATAAAAATAATCAAATGTTAAAAAATTAAAAATAACCTAAAGTTCCTCTAGGACACTTGGGCCAATTTTGGACAGGGGGTCCTAGACACTTTAGCCATTTTGGGATGCTTTGCGAAAAATAGGATGCTCTACAACAATTTTGGATGAGGTCCTAAAGCCTCCTTAAAATGAAAAAAATAATATAAAGGTAAAAATGAAAAGATAAATCATAGAACAATGGACTCACAGTATCTCGGAGCACACTGGATGCCACCTCATCTCTCAAAACAGTTAGTTTAGGAGGCTCGTACGGTCGTCAGCTCGACATTCTCACTCACTCTGCAACAAGTTAATTTCTCAAAAGGTAAATGTCAAAATGATAGTTAGAAATGTCATTTTCACCCATATATACTAAACTCTATTAAATAAATCATATTTTATTCTAAGTATATTTCATTCAAATTAGCATATTGGGGGCTAGAGAACTTCATTTTTAATACCGTTTGTTGTGTTGGATTTGTGGTTTCATCCTCAATATTTTTCAATGCTTATCAATATGTGGTGTTGTAGAATCAATACCCTATTGTAAGCATTCATGTATTATCAAGAAAATTAATTCAAAGCGGATAGATTGCTACCCTGATTCCACCTCCATAAAGCAAGCGAAATTAGGGGGCATACATCCACCCTCTAATTTTTGTATAAGTTTGAATTTGGACAACTAACAAATTGGTTTTGTAGGATGTGGTTCCTAACATTTTGGTTTTGCAGATGACTATAATGTGGCCTTCATTCTCCATGTTTGTGTATGCACGTAGAGTCATATGGCTGCTAAAGTGAGGGATAAATGTAGTGTAGGAAATTGCACTCCTACATCAATAGTACAATTTCACACTTAATTTGGATCTATTTTAGTTACCTCAATTTTATGCATTTTACCCTTCATAAATAGGCCCCTAAACCCCTTTATTATGCATCCCAAGGCCTATTTGAAACATTTTCTGACATTACAAAAGGCATTGAGTAAGTGCAATTAATTAATTTAATGCTTCGAAATTAATAAATCCTAGCAATTTAGGTCAGGGCAAATGGGTCCCCTTTAAGATCATAAATTAAAATTTTAAACATGTTTTTGGAAGAATCTTAAAGACCTAAATTCAAGTTTTAAGTTTTGGCTTTTAGGATTAATAATTGGGAAATTAGAAAGGAAGCCTATAAAGTCTAGTATTTTCACCATTTTACACTAGGTTGAGAAAGAGATCAAGAATTTATTCACAAGATTTGCATTCAAGGTCAAGGAGAACATTCAATCAAGAAAAGTTGAAGTCCTTGAGCAGCATTTTCAATTGTTTTTACAGGTCTTCAAGTTCATTTTGTGAAGATTGATCAAGCATTGTTCATGATTGAAGATTGATGCCTCTGGTGGATCATGATGGATTCTAGGTTTTGGGACATGCAACTTAATATTAGGGCTCACACACACTTTCATATTCTAGATTTTTATTTTTCATCAAGGTTTAATTACCAAACTTGGGGTTTGACAAAGGAAAACCCCCATACACACAAACCAAAATTTCTAATTTTTTTGGTGCAGGTACAAATCTGGAAGCAAGGATTGAAAGGTACAAGCTAGAAGAGCATATCAAAGGCTACAAAAAAATTGAATTTTCAAAAAATCCTAGCAAGACCTACTCGCCCTAAGGCAAATGAGTCTCAGTAGGACACTCAATAGGATCTTTTTGGCACAAGTGCATAAGATCATATCTTTCCTAGATCTACCAAAAAATTGTAGGTTCTACTAGATTAAGGTTTAAATTTGATGTTCCAAGTGTTACATTGCATAATTGGGTTTGTTTACTATTTTTAGTTTTTCTCCCAACATTGTTGTTCACGCTGATTTACCTCATCCTAGGTCATAAGGAAAACATCGAGATCTCCACCAAGGTTGACCCACCTAAGGGTTGAAAGTCAATCTTTCCCTAGGGGATCTCTTTTTCCTAATGGACTAAGGGAAATAGGTGCATCATACCCCCATTCCATTTTAGGATCACCCAATTTTTGATGTTTCAATCCTTATGCTAGCTAATAAAGATGCCAAAATGCCTCATTAATTTTAAGTCTCCCAAATCATACAACAAGCTCCTTCAACACCCCAAACTTCTAATCATCATGATCCCACACATTTTCCATATTCATGGACAATCCTCTCTTTTTTCTCAAACCACCAATCCCACATCCAAAACACACTAATACATCAAAATCCCATCAAGCACCCAAAGAATTTCAACTTTAATCCCACAACCTCAAGCTTCCATCCCTTGTCCCCACATTTCAACATCAATCCCATTAAACACAATACACATGCTCCAATCTTCAAACCCAATTTCATCCACCCATCAAAACTTGCAAACATCATACAAAGAACCTCCAATATCTAGTTATCAACCACCACCACTTAATCTCACAATTTCTTTGGCACAAGAAGTTAAAAAAAAAAAGTACATACACTCTAGGGAATTCAAGGAAATCAAAAGAAAAGTTACACATTCTAAGAATTATGTCCTTATCCTTTCAACAAATCCATCACAATGATCCCCTTTCCTCAAAACTTTGAGATTTCCAAATTTGATGAATGTAAAGGAAAATGAGATCCTACGGAACACCTTAAGGAATTTTACATAGCATACGAAGAGGTTTCTTATCTTCATGCATACCTCTTGAGACTATTCCCTGGAAGCTTATTTGGGCAAGCCCTAGATTGGTTTACACACCTTCCTAATGGAACCATCACCGCCTTTTTCGAACTAGCCACACAATTTGTCGCAAATTTCTCCTACTTTATGTGAATACACTCTATTGGAAGATCTTATTGATGTAGTTTTCCATAAAATATTCTAAGAAAACTTGGTCGAACTTCCATCTATAAAAATTCTTAGTGAGGATATTCCCAAACCCTCTTGGTATAAAGAGCATGACTTTTGTGAATATCATCGAGTACATGGACATAAATAAGAAATTGCATGAGACTCAAAAACTAAATGTAATATCTCATTAATTGAGGAGAAATCACCATTGAAGTCCAAAATTCACTTAATGAACAAGTGGGTATAATTAAATAATTGTTTCTTTCACACAATGATGGTAAAGCTTATGCATCTTATAATTTAGTTCCCTATACCTATAACAATAATATCTCATATAATTTCATTATCAGTCACATTGAACAAGTCTTACCCAAGTATCTATTGTAACCATCAATGTATCTAATTGTGTTTTCACTACCCATCATGTTCAAGTCACCATCCAAGGAGTGTCATCCTCCTCCCCATCTATACACAAATATAACCTCTTTGACCACTTAGGAAAAACACTAGCTTAATAATATCCATTCTTAAGCTACTTCAAAGATCTCCCATGCACAAAGAACTCCTTGAGAAAGCTCTTCGAGAATCATGTTTCCCTAATGACATTAACATTATTAATTTCAAACCATGATGGGACACTTATCTTCTCCACAATCTGTCACATTTACACTAAAGATTTTCCTTTTATCGACCTATCTCACAACAAACCATTCTATCTTGAAGCCCTTATCCATAAAACCACAATCAAACACACAGGATCCTTCACTCGTGCATTCGCCTCATATACTATACTATCCATAGCCAACGATCTCTTGTTTTATAGAACTCCCTGATTCAAAAGAAGAAAACACATTCACACAACTATATGTTCTGAATTTTGAGAACGTCAAAGGATGAATTAATGATTACCTAAAACATTCTTATTATATTTGTTTTGGGAAATATTTTGTGCACAATGATATCCATTTGCATCGTTTGGTGGGAAATAAGGGGTGAGTAAGCATGAACTTAAACACATCATCTTTTGAGCAGCTTCCAAGCTGTGAAACTTTATGCTTATACTCTCCAATTTCCTTCATAATTGACATATGATTTGCAAACCTTTTTTAAAAATCTCTGGTAAGAGTAGGGGATTCTTATTAAATGTGATGGTGAATGAACTCAAAGACACAGATTCAGTGTGAAAATTATTTGTATGATGATTTGTCACTTGGGAGCTCTTTGTCGAGAGCAATATTATTTGTTCACACATCTTTTCAAATATCGACGCTAAGGGAGAGGGCCCGATGGTGGGTAGGGTAACCTTGAGCGAGAGGTCCACGTCATCAGCGTCTGAGTTGACTAATTTTTTTCCATGTGCCTTCACTGTCGAGCTGGTAGTTTGAAATAAAAGTTTGGCCTAATTTCGAGCACGCTTTCCAAGGTTTTGGGGGCTATTTCCAAAAACTACCAAAAAGATAAAAAAAATTGTGTATACCTATTGTAGACATTTGTATGACCGATTGTTGTTTGGTGCCATTCCAGTACTTGCATATGCATATTCTAGTTAATGCTCATTAACTGCAACACACTCCCCGCCGTCGGCCTTAATGCCAACCACCTCGGCATGCACACCATTCGCTTGGTCTTGCATTCTGTTCATGAGACACCCATTAATGAGACATAATTCATTTTCAGCAGTTCCATTGAGAACCAGCTCTGGTTAGGACAGACGCCGACAGTGGTGAGGCCATGGTCGAGTGGTGGTGATACAGTTTTCATGCTTAAAGTGTGTATCTACACCATATTCAGTAAAAGGAAACTATATATCTTCAAGATACGCAGGTGAGGTTGTCTTCCAACCTCACTCAGGCAGTAACTATGGATTGCAAAATTTTTGTAAGTTTTTCTTGCGATTTTCTTTTGTTAAATGTGCAAGAAAAAATTGTAATGCTTTCATTGTGTAATGAAACTTTTTTGCAGCTTATTCATGGCCAACTGTGTGTATATGTGACTATACAGATATATATAGGCATATATATGGCTGACTATTTGTAAATGTGTGTATACACAGATATATATGCATATAAATGTATATATATGCATATATATCTGTGTATACACACATATACACACAACAATGGCCTGCAAATGAAATTTTCCAGCAATAATAAAACTATATAATGTTAGATTGTGTGTATATGTGAGAATACAGTTATATATATGCATATAAATGGCCCACTATGTGTATATGTCTGTAGATTTCCATATCTATATGTCTACACACATATACACACACACCGCCATAATATATGTGTTTGTTTTTGTATTATACCTCTGTAATTGAAATATATGCATATATATGTGTGTATACACACATATACACACAGTCTGCCATTCAAATATAGCTTAGTTTGCATTTTGTACCTCTATAATTTGCATATGTATAGTGGTAGTATGTGTGTTTCTCAGCTCGACAGTGAAGGCTTTCATGCACCTATGTTTTAGCCGGCTCTTTCGACCGATACCGTGAACCCCTAGCTCAAAAATTCCTGATCCCCATCGTCCACTCTTCCCTGTCCTTCGTCTCTACTTCAAATATGACTGATTTAGGGAATAGTCATATCCATTTATAGAATTCTCCTAGTCAATTTCGTAATCATTTTATTTTTTTAATTGACTAATCATTTATACGATTTTCTTAGTCAATTTAGTAATCATTTTAATTTTTAATTGACTAAACATTTCTTTTTAAATTGATATAATATTCAACATCTTTATATTAGACTAAATAATAAAATATTATGTATGCATGTATGCACACATACATACATGCATACTACATAATTATTTATGTATGTATGTATGTTTCTATTTGACACATACACATACATACTTATACACACATACCTAGATGTATGTGTGTATAGTATGTATACACACATACATGTATGGATGTGTGTATACATACTATACACACATGCATACATGTATGTGTGTATAAGTATATACGACATTGCATGTAATGTGTGTATACATACTCTACACATTAGCATACATGTATGTGTGTATATAATTATACACATTACTACATGTGTGTATATACTTATACATAATATTGCATGCAGTATACATACTATACACACATGATAGCATGTGCATGGTATTATACACATACATTTACCTTGGCCAAAACATAGGTGCATGCCACCCGATACTATGGACTGTATGATAGTGTTCTAATACTGCCATTATATATATGCAAGTTGCAGGTCTACAATTACATGTCTATTGAAGTGATCATATGTATGCTTTGTTTGTTCTTCAATTAAAGTGACTGTAAATATCGGCCCCTCTCCCTTACAGCTATGTGTGATGATGGTTGACTCCTACTTATGTTAATATCAGGTCAATTAGATGCATGGTTAGTTTGTTCATCAATTACACTCAATCTTAATTATGAATTTTTGTTACACTATGTATATTGTTTTCATTTTGTTCAACCCACCAATGTACATGCATGGTTAGTTTTTTCTTCAATTACACTCAATCTTAACATAAGTAGGAGTCAACATATGGTTACTATGTTCTGCAATTGTTGTTTGAAGTTATATTTCAGTATGTTGTTACACTATGCACCATTCTTATATATGTTGCATATGCATATGCATATATGCAATTGTTGTATGAAGTAAATTTAGTATGTTGTTTGAGAAATGGTATTAACATAAGTAGGAGTCAACATATGGTTAGTATGTTTGCATTTGTTGTATGATGTTATATTTCAGTATGTTGTTACACTATGTACCATTGTTTGATATGTTGCTCATTTCCATTCACCTCAATTAGATGCATGGTTAGTTTGTTCATCAATTACACTCAATCTTACATGTATGAATTTGTTGCTACACTATGTACAATTGTTTGATATGTTGTTCATTTTGAATCAGCTCAATTAGATGCATGGTTAGTTTGTTCTTCAATTACACTCAATCTTAACATAAGTAGGAGTCAGCATATGGTTAGTATGTTCTGCAATTGTTGTTTGAAGTTATATTTCAAATATGCATTACACTATGCACCATCTTATATATATGTGCATATGCATATGCATATATGCAATTGTTGTATGAAGTTAAATTTCAGTATGTTGTTTGAGAAATGGTATTAACATAAGTAGGAGTCAGCATATGGTTAATTTGTCGCTCATTTCAATCAGCTCAATTAGATGTGCATGGTTAGTTTGTTCTTCAATTACAATCGATCTTTACATGTATGCATTTGTTATTTCACTATGTACCGCAAGTATAGATATGTATATGATATTGCATCTATGCATATGTATATTTGCAATATGTATATGCATATATGCAATTGTTGTATGAAGTTAAATTTAGTAATGTTGTTTGAGAAATAGTATTAACATGCAGGAGTTAGTGCATGTGCATGTGCATGCATACTATTGCTGTCAATTGCCTTCTCCATTTACATTTTAAATTAGATGAATGGTTAGTTTGTTCATCAAATACTCTCAAACTTACATGTATGAATTTGTTGTTACACTATAAAATTCAGTATGTTGTTTGAGAAATGGTATTAACATAAGTAGGAGTTTGCATATGCATATGTATGTGCATACTATCAGCGATTGCCTTGTCCATTTACATTTAAATGAGTGGACACCTTGTTAATTTCCATAACCATCCTTTATGCTATCATCGACAACTCTCCCTTTAAGCTCTATTATGGTCGAAATATTTCCAACCTATTTGAATACAACATTACCATACATATGTATGTTGCATAGAATGATACAACATACTGAATTTTCAAATTAACTTCAAATAGCAGAGTCATCCACCATTATGATACATATATGTATAGATTACTATAGATAGATACATCAGTTTCCTCTCGTAGAGATAAATATATACATATGTTTCATATTGTAGAGATAGACAGTAACATAATGGAATATTTGTCCCTATGGTTTCCATACTGATGTTTCAAGTTACAAACATTCAAAACAAAAAAAGTTCAAACATCATTTCAAATCCATCAAGAAGTTCACAACAAAAAACTAGCAACCAAAAATTCAAATCAATCGAAAAATGTAGGAAACCTAAAATTTGATGGCAAGTTGTCTTGTGAGTTGGATGTGGCCTATGATGGAGAAGGACTCCATGATTGAGTTGGTTGGATTATGCTTGGGGTGGGTGAGGTTTGATAGGCCTGTAAGCGAGGATTCCAACTCTCATATGGCTGGCTTATTGTGGGGCTAGGTGAGTGTGTATAGGAGAGCGGCTAAGAAGGACTCCAACTCTGAAATGTTTGGCTGGTAGCTTGGGTAGGTGATGGACAATATTAGGGGCATTGAATAGATACAAAATCTATGAAGATCCTATGGTGGTCAGGCAAGGGATTTAGAGGGCTATTGAGTTGCCTCTCCTTTGCACCATTTGCTTGTGCCTTCTCCAACTCTTTTTCCCTTTTTTAGGCTTCCTTTTCTCTCTGTTGGTCCTCCCTTTTTTTGTCCTCCTTTTTTTGCAGCTCCTTTTTAGCGTCTGCTACTACTCGTTGCTTTTCCTTTTCAATTCTCATAAGACTTTTCGCCTCCAATTCTACAATCCTTTCTATCTTGCTCTCTGCAAGCTATTGCTTCTTCCTCAATTTCAATTCTTCTAGTTCCTTCTACTTTTCATCTTGTTCACTTAGCATTTCCATGAAGTCATCAGCAGTTAGGAGTTGGGATCCTCTTTGCAACTTGATCCCATAGTCAGCTACCTTATTAGACTTGTCTTTCACCACATGAACCGGTAGCTTCAAGAATTGTGAGATGCGTGAAGTTTGTTGGCCTCCCAAAGGCTCAATGAAATCAACATTATTTGTTTATGGAATCTCACTATCTGTAGCATCTGTTATATCTCCTAACTGCTCACCGTCAGTGTCTCCACAATCAGCATAGAAATGTACTAATGTATTGGGACCCATGTAGTGTGGTGGAGATGGCATTGAAAGACTCTGTTCTTCATCCACATGCATATCCATAGCAAGATTGGAAACACCATCAAAGAGCCAGGAGGGCTGCTTAGGAGGATTTGGCAGGGAAAGAGATATGTCTCCAATAGTACTCTAGTCTCCCAATACTGTCGGTTTAAGTGGTTCATTGGAATCTGAAACAACAAATTCATACATGTAAGTTTGAGAGTATTTGAAGAACAAACGAATCCAATCCATGTAATTTAAATACAAATAGAGAAGAAAATTGCTGACAGTATCCACAACCATATGCATATGCTGACTCTTACTTATGATAATCCCATTTCTCAAATAGCATACTGAATTTTATCTTCATACAACATATGCATATGTTGACTCTTATGATAATACCATTTCTCAAACAACATACTGAATTTTATTTTCATACAACAATTGCATATATGCATATGCCGACTCCTACTTATGTTAATACCATTTCTCAAAATAGCATACTGAAATTTAACTTCATACAACATATGCATATATGCAATGCATATGCATATTGCATATATGCATATATAACTTCATACGACGAATGCAGAACATAGTGTAACAACAAATGCATACATTTAAGATCGATTGTAATTGAAGAAAAAACTAACCATACATCTAATTGAGCTGATTGGAAATGAGCAACATATCAAACAATGGTACATAGTGTAACAACATACTGAAATATGACATCATACAGCAAATGCAAAACATACTAACCATATGTTGACTCCTACTTATGTTAATACCATTTCTCAAATAGCATACTAAATTTTATCTTCATACAACATATGTATATATGCATATGCATATTGCATATTGCATATGCTGACTCCTACTTATGTTAATACCATTTCTCAAAATAGCATACTAAAATTTAACTTCATACAACATATGCATATATGCAATGCATATGCATATATAACTTCATACAACAAATGCAAAACATAGTGTAACAACAAATGCATACATGTATGATCGATTGTAATTGAAGAACAAACTAACCATACATCTAATTGAGCTGATTCGAAATAAGCAACATATCAAACAATGGTACATAGTGTAACAACATACTGAAATATAACTTCATACAACAAATGCAGAACATACTAACCATTCATACCATTTTGCTGATTTCCAACTTCTGCAGTTCCAACATTAGACTCACCCTCATTGAATGCCAAACCATTGTTGGAAAGGCTTAGAATGCTTGCAGCAGCTGATGCTTCTTCGGGGGCAGAAAAGTGGAATGTCTCGCTAACCCTCATGTCATTATCCAAAGCATTTCAATCAAATGGCCAAATACCTATCCTCTTGAAGCCAACTGTAATGTTTGAAAAAGTCAATAACTTTTGAAAAGCTATGCTGCCAAGTGTAGCCAATTTTTCCCTTCTTATCTCTAGATTTGGATGTCTAATGGTCCAATTTGTTCTTTCCTTTTTGAAGTTACACTTGAAAGACGAGAAAACACTCACATCAAGAGGTTGCAACTTGTGTGATGTGTGGGCAGGTAGGGTGAACAAGTCAATACCAAGCTCCATTGCTTTGGTAATGGTAGAGAAGTCTACATGGCTGCCATGCCCATCAAATATCAAGAGGTGTCTATGGGTGGGTGAGCAACCCCCAGGTACTTGCATAGCAAAGAACTTCAGCCATTTGATAAAAAGTTCTTTAGTCATCCATGCATGAGGTTAAACAACCATCAATGCTCCTGGCTCATATTTGGCTATGTAGTTTTGCACATTTTTTTGCTCTTGAACAAATAAAAACTTGGAATTTTTTGACCTGCAGCATTTACACATGCTAGAATAGTGATCCACTCCCACCTCTTTGGGATAATGTAAGCAACACTTCTCACACCTTTCATGGCAAGCACCTTCATGTTACCGTTCCGGCTAGCTTGCAATCCTGTCTCATCACAGTTCCAAATCCTCTGCAGTCCATAGTTCCCTCCTGCATATGCCTTCTCCAAAGTGTCGTAGAAAGCACTTACAACCAATTGCCTTAGATTTATAGCATAGTCTCTATCTTGACCTTGGCCTATTCTCAAGCAGAGATCAGGATGCATTCTTTTGAATCCTATCCACCATGACTTGCCAGGAAGCCCATTCTTGAAGGGATTATTCCTTGTTTTGCATATTTGGGCCACTTCCGTTTTCAGATTGATGATCTCCAAACCTTGGCCAACAACAACCATCTCCTTGCACCATTCGACAATCAATGACTCTTCCTCCTTAGTTAGGACTGTTGGGGGCCCTTTCCTTTTTGTAGTGGTTATACCACCTAGCCAATTGGGTAATGTTGAGGTAAGAATACCCCACTTTTTTTCGACACCTCTAGTTGACCAGCCGTAGTCTTCAACATCTTCAAGGGCATGGTCCATGTCAGCCTGGGTCCATTCATGCCTCGGTGCAACCTTTTTGGTTGATACAGCTGGGTTAGCTTACACTACAGATTTGGTTGGCTGTTCCAAAACAATTTCTACCTCCTCCTCACTACTTGGTTCTTTAGTTCGGTGGTGAATAGGAATGACAACATCCTCCTCATCACTATGTGGCAGATGCACACCTCTCTTCTATGCGGGCATATTTTTTCGGCTCCACTTTTTTGGAGGCTTCTTCCTTGAAGATCACCTGCTATCTATTTGTGCATTTATCTTCCTCTGTATTGAACCAACATAGTGATTAGTAAACAACACACACTTACTATTGAAAATAATGATACAAACTAAAACAATGAATCCATTCATTTACTATTGACTGTAATTGAAGAACAAGCTAACCATGCATATAATTGACACAACATTATGATACACATATCTATGAACTTGCAACAGTAGCATGATAAAAATATTTATATCTTCAAATAGCTTTGCAAGACAATAAAGGGTTTCAAATATTTCTATCATACTGCTGTTTCAAGTTGTATTAATGTTTCATAATGTTGTTTGAGATATTCTTTGCATACTGTCAGTACAATTGAAGAACAAACAAAGCATACATCTAATTAAGCTGAATGTAACCGATGGTGGGTAGGGTAACTTTGAGCAAGGGGTCCACGTCATCAGCGTCCCAGTTGGGTAATTTTTTTATGCCACGTCCCTTGATAGTCGAGCTGGCATTATGCAACTTTTATATATGTATGAAATTTGGATTCTTGGCATTTGACAATAGTTTATAAGTCATGGTATTTGCCATGAATTTTATAGCAGTTCTAACTGCATGCACTACAGGGCAAGGGTGTTTTGATGTGACGTAAATATCGACCCCTCTCCCTTACAGCTAACTTTGATGATGGTTGAGTCCTACTTATGTTAGTACCGTTTCTCAAACAACATAGTAACATAAGTAGGAGCTAGCCATTATGACAGTTGACTGTAAGGGATAGGGGTTGATATTTACAATCACTTTAATTGAATAAACAAAGCATACATCTAATTAGGAAATACATACAGTCACTTTGCAGAGATAGATAGATACTTAATTTGAATGTGAATGAACAAGGTATAAATTGAATGTAGATACCTCTATTTGGTGATGAACTGTACAGTAATATATAAATTTGAGTATGCAAAATATATATATATATATGTAGAGATAGATACATACCTAATTTGAATGTAAATGAACAAGGTATAAATTGAATGTAGATACCTATATTTGTTGAACAACTATTCAGTAATATATTAATTTCAAATTGCAAAATATAAGTATACATACCTTGTTAATTTACATTCAAATTAGGTTATCTATCTATCTCTATGCAAATATATATATATGTATGTTTCCCACGGCCCTATCCATTTTCATGAAATTTACACATTTATCTATATTTGCAATATCTATGGCCTTGTTCATTTTAATGAGACTTACGCATATCTCTCTCCCTATATATATATATATATAGATTTGTAGAGATAGATAGATAGCTCTAGTTTGAAATTAATATATTACTGAATAGGTCATCAACAAATATAGGTACGTACATTCAATTTATACCTTGTTCATTTACATTCAAATTAGGTATCTATCTATCTCTGCAAATATATCATATATATAGGGGGAGAGAAATGTGTAAGTTTCATTAAAATGAACAGGGATATATATATTGCAGATATAGATGAATGTGTAAGTTTCATGAAAATGGATAGGGCAATGGGAAACATATGTGGATATGTATCATTTTGTGTAACATATATATGTATGGTAATGTTGTATTGGAAAGGGTTGGAAATATTTCTACCATAACAGAGCTTAAAGGGAGAGTCGACGATGACAGCATAAAGGATGGTTATGGAAATGACTTACCCAAAGAGCTGAAGGAGGAGAGCGCATCGATTTGGAGGAGGTCATCATCGCTCAGGAGCATGTAGCAGAAAGTGAGAAATTTGAAAAACGCATCACACAAATGAGGATTGCTTGCATAAATAGGTTTGTCGAATTTGAATTGGTAACAAGTGGATTAATTTGAATTATGGGAGGGAGTTTTTTTTGCATTCAATGGATTAATGGTAGAAGTGATAGCTTAATAGGTACATAGGGTTTCTGGTTGGTGATTTGAAGTGATATTAAGTTTGTTTTTTAATTGTAACCAGTTTTAAATTTTTTTTATAATTATTGTTTTTTAGTGGATTTGTAAATAATAGAGTGATAATTAAGTGTTATATTGAAATTTTGCAATGCATAGTGAGCCTAAGAGTTCGTGTTTTTCAATTTTGCAAGAAAATTCAAAAAAAGATTGGTTATTATGGACATCCGGGAACCATTTGATAGTAAAACGAATATGAGAAAATGGGACATGTTGAAATGTATTTTGTTCAAATATATTTGGAATTAAATCACTTGGGAATATCTTATGTACATGTCAACTCACTTTTAATGCAAGAAGACTTATATTTTGGTTAATAAAATATCCCTTCACAACAACCTTTTATTGGGAAGGTGGAAAATATTATTTATATTGTGGAAATAAGATTATCATTATGCATTCACTTGATATTGTGAAATAGGCAAATAAATGGCCACTTGCATTCACCCACTATTGAGAAGGTGGCAACAAAAAAGTCAACCTATGATAGGACATATTGTGAATTTAATATGAATCTGTCATATCATATTTGAAAGGAAATTTGAAATTTTTATTGGTATAAAAATTACTCACCGGTGGGCCCCAGGCTGTCCATAGCTATACCAGCTATGGGACCCTATCCCACGATCGACTCCTCTCCCTTAATGTATTTAAAATTTTAAAAAAATTAAAATTAAATAAAAAGAAATATTATAAACTTTAATTAAGGTTGAATGACGAAAAATTAATTATAAATATACATTTTTCATATTGTTGATTTCTTTTTAAGTTGTTGGATTGTTATGAGAAAGATAATATTCTTTGTTTCATGCTTTTAACTTTTCCAATAATTAGACATGAAAGTGGGAGTTTATAATTTATTTATACAAAACATGGACTAATTAAATTTTAAAATAAATTAATTTTTTTGTTTACATTGTCTTTTAAAATGATTGACATAATTTTAAAATGAGTTTATAATTTATTTACATTGTCATTTAAAATGATTGATATAATTTAAATTTTAGAAAATCAAGTGCATGAAAAAAATTCTAAATTTACTATTTCATATAAAAGTAGTTTTTAAAAATAAAAATTGAATAGGCGCCTCTAGAAGGATATCTCTTGGTATATATATATATGCTGGTGGTATTCACAAGGAAAACTAGAAGCACCACCTTAACAAAAAATTAGAAAATAACTAATATATAGTACATTTAGAAGAAAACCACCACAACCTCCATAGATAGAGCATGAGTGTCCCACAAGCATATCATGGATCAAGTTCATCGAGATGTGTGTGCACCAAAATATATAGCATGATGAAGATCTATTTGATATTATACTAATAGGTGTATATCAATTATGTTTGGTAGACCATGAAAACATTGTAGAAAACTTATGCATGATAGGAGGAAAAGTACTTTCATTATGTTGAAGGATGGTAGAAAACATGCTTCAATTTTATAGGGTAGAGGGGCTCATAATGTAGCAAGGTTTAATAGTGGGGATAGAAGGTGTCCTCAATAGGCCCCATAGTCGAGCACTTTAATATCCAATTGCAAAAAACCTTTTATCCATAAAATATGCAAAGTGACAAATCATATGATGCCACTAAAGAAATGAGCCTTAACAAAACCTTATAACCATCCAGTACCACTACCATTGATGTTTCTTTACCAAATACCTGCACTAACTCAGTTTCTCAAGCACAAGACATTCCATATGTTGGTCGAGCTCACATAATGAGCTAATTTTGAAAACTTAGCATGTCGACAGAGAGAGCCTTAAAACATTTGCAGATCACAAAGACTTCATGGCGATGGCTAAGTTTCCAAAGCCTAAGAATGAAAAACAAAAGACTTCACCCTAATCTTTCGTTTCTGAAGGTATTAAATTACTATGCCAAGAAAAATAAACTTTGAATTCTGAAAGACTAAGTCATGATTTAATAAAACATCATAATTTTTTTTAAGTCCACAGTCAAACATTTTACCATGGAGTGACAATATAATCTTTGATAATTTCTCAAAGAAATGTTGATCCACATTATCACTTAATAATTAGTATTCAATGACCAATGATCTCGAAAATAAAAATGACAAGGATAAAGATATATGATGGCTACCGATGCATATTTCAATGTAACTTTAATCAAAGTCATTTACTAATGCAATAAGGCCTTATACCATTGTAAGTTAGCCATTTAAAAATGATGCCCAAAATAACATTACCTTCGAGCCATAAACATTACCTTCACATATATATTTGACAAGATACCTTTAGATGCCAATTAATGTCAAGTATCATGTAATGGAGTCTCCTTTAATAACCATACATATTGTTAAAATCATATGCCTTAGATAAATATGACATCAAGCCAATATGTAACATAGCTCCCTTGTCAAGGCCATGTGACATTCAATTTTCCTTTGTAATAAACCATGATTTATAGAATGCAAATGATCAATCTGATAAATGATCAACTAAAAAAATACACCTATGACATGCAAACATAAAAGACCATCTTGACATAATGAAACCATCTGTCAAACTGTCAAGGTGACAATGTCATAAATCCGAAGCTGATGAATGCCCTGTGGAAAACAATAAAGAAGGGACAACCTGTCAAACTGAATATACTAAACCTATTGCGCGATCATCTTGAATGACCTATAATAATGCTTTACCACACTATCAGTAACCATAACCATCTGAAGATATATTGCATTCATAAATTTGAACTAGAAGCCACATGAGTAATATCAACATGAAAAACTTGAATCATCATAAACATCTACAAATGAATATCTAAAAGTGAAGTAGCATCAAGATTCTGTAACCTAATTTATTTATTTTATTTCAAAAATATGTAAGAATAGAATTTGAAGCAAATTAAATGTAGTTTCTAAACTACTATGTTTATATTTTCAAAAAAAATAAATCTATTTGGTGAAAATTTGAAATTTCAATGTAGTAGTACGTAAGTTTTAGGGAAAAAATAAGTAGGTGTTTGTTGGACCACCTTAACTACAATAAAATGATAATATATTTTTATAATATTTTAGATATAAGTAGAGGACTCATGTCTCAATGTGATGCATATTTTTTTGTAACATTTTTCCAAGTAAATAATTAATTATGATTTTTTTATTACAAATTTTAAAAAATATAAAAACCTGTATGTCTAACCACCTTAACTTGGTCAAAACTTCATGTTTTTTTTTTTTAAATCCTATAGTATGTGTAGAATAGAATGTGACACATATTTCAAATTCAAAAAATGTGATACCATTTGAAAGCTATAGATGTTTTTAATCAGCCTATCAATTAGGAATTTAGTCATAACTCAAATAGAAAATGAATAATTATTATTTATTAAATTCAAAGTAAAACATATAATTTATATTTTTGGAAAGTTGAGAATCTCCTTTAAAAACCCTTTCCGCTTCATCAATTTTATGTAAAAAAAAGTTGTCAGCCACATACCCTACACATACCCATCATATCGCCACTTTTTGGTCCATCATGATCCTACATATACCCGTGAATAATAACTATTTATTAAATTCAATGTAAAGCATAATTTATATTGGTGGGAAGTTGAGAATCTCCTTTAAATACCCTTTTCGTTTCATCAATTTTAGGTAAAAAAAGGTTGTCAACCACATACCCTACACATACCCATCATGGTCCTACACATACCCAAAACATTTTCCTGCCAAGGTCTCTGCAAGTTTCCTATGAACACTTTTTGTACATCAGAATCAGGTAGCGGGTATGAGGTTTGAGAAAAAACACTTGATATATAAAATCAGTTATCTTCTAATTATCCCCTTTCTTGCATCGAACGAAATCTGAAAAGGTCATCTTCTATTTGACGTTGGCTTGGAATTGTCTGAGAAACTGATTTACAAGTTGATCAAATGAGAAAATAGAATTTTTGGGTAAGGAATAGTACCATTCGAGCATTGTATCCTTAAGAGATTGAGGGAATAATTTTTCCATCAACGCATCTTGATGGAAAAAGTTTGTACACATGGCATTAAAGGTGGACACATGCATTTTTGGGTCCCCTTTGCCACCATACTTCTCAAATTTGGGAATCTCAATCCCTTGTGGGAAGGGAGCACTTAGGATTGTTACCAATAATGGGCTATGTTGAAAGAAAGGTTGAAAGATAGGCTGGGTAGAGGCCTAGGATAGACTCGCTAGCTAGTTTTACATACGAATCGTATTTCGAAGTAGGGCACTCAAAATAGGGTTAGTAGATGACAAAGGATGAGTGGAGCCTCTACAACTGTCACCACCAAAACCACCTCCAAACTGACTGCCACCAAAGCCACCACTACCGAAACCATCACTGTGACCTCCACCGAGGCACCCTCCACTAGTGCTACCTTCACTACCACCACCACCACTCATTCCACCCAAGCCTCCACCACCAGGGGCAGTAGGAGTGAAACTAAACCCAAGGGGTCTTTTACTCACTTTGATATTGGGGGGATTTTGAGAAGCAAAAGAGACCATAACCAAGGAGCCCATTTCATCCATGTATATAGATGTGGCAGGCATGGAAACACCTATTTTTCTTTCATAGTTATCAAGAACTTCCCCCTGGGCAATACCCAATCTAATCTTATACAAAGGGACATAAGCTTCAATTAGATTGGTGAGGCCATGTAAGAATTGTATACCTATCTGATCCTTTCCAAACAAATGTCTCACTTTACTAATAAGCCTAGCAACTCTCACCATGTTTGGTTCTTTTTCCAAATGATTCATAAGATTTTCCAATCTATTATCTAGTGTAAAAAGGTTTTTTACAAAGACATGGACAACCTCATCCTCATCCATGGACGAAGCCATATGGGATGCTAAAGAAGTAGGAATGTGAGTGGTCTCGTCTATGAAATTGTACCATAGAAAAATTGATCTTGGACATTTTCATGGTCATTTAGGTCTATCTCTTATGATGCTTGACCTATTTTTCTTTCATTTAATGTTGCAATGTAACTTATGCATTCACATTAGGTCTTGAATATTCAAATTATAATGTCTTGTGAAGGTGTTGTGAAGTGTTGTAACACATTTCTACACTTTTCTAGACTCTTCTTAGTATAATTCATCTAAATATTCCCTTTTTATCCCTTATCAAGTCCTATTTCAATGTTTTGTAAAGTCTTGTAACAAGCTTTCACACTTTCCTAGGCTTGTGACCAGTAATTACACCTTTCTTATGCTATATTTGGCCCCTTTATGTACTTGTAGGTCATAATTAAGTTTTTATTTGAATACAAACCTGAAAAACATCGTTAAAAGCAACTTAATCTTGACACCCACTTGCAAGCCTAGAGTGGAATCCATTCACCATGGGTGGTGAATGAGTCCCTCTTGCCTCAAAATTCAAAATAAATTCAAATTTCCTTCAGATTTTTATTCATAACCTTATGTCAGCCTATGATGTATTATTGAGTAATTAGGGTATAATTGTGTATAAATAAGATTTTTCTATCCATTTTATTCCCCATTCACCTCATTTTATTCATCATCAATTACCATTTTTGCATTCAATCCATCATAGCATCATTTTATCAAGCAAACATTAAGCATCTTGGAGAAGCCATTGACATATCTTCAGACTTCAACAACAAGGATTTGGTGATTTTAGGACACTTGCATTTTTTTTATTCAGCATTCCTTTATTGTTTTCATTTCATTTCGTTATTAAGGGTTTGATTACCAAAGTGGGATTTGACCAAGGAAAATCCCTACACTCTAACCCTTAACCATTTTCCCCCTCTTTGCATGTGTGTTTGCAGGTATTGTAGGCATATTTTTCAAATAAATAGGTGTTAGAAAGTGGTCAAAAAGTCATCAAAGTGATTCAAGTTAACCAAACCCTACTTCAAGCTTGGTGACAAGATTCAGCCTGTTTTATGTAGATTTGATTCTGTCAACCCAACAAGAAGACAAGTGGAGATCTAGGCCCATAGAGTTGACCCCTAAATTTGTATATTTTTGGAAGAGGATTGATTCACCATCAGTGGCAAATGAGTCCCACTATTAGGCTAGAAACCAATTTCAGGAAAGTTTGCTAGAAGTAGGAGTGATTCACCATCAATAGTGAATGAGTCCCACTAGTCATAAATAGAGATCTATGTAACATTATAGAACCTTCCAAAAACAACATTCAACTTCTAGGTGCATTCTGTTTAGTTTTGTTAAGTTTTGAGTTCATTTGTGCATGTTTCTAGTTCATTTCTCTATATCACACTGTGTTTTCAAACATTTCCTATTTCTTAGGTTTTGCATAGATATAATCAATCAATTTTATCAATTTTCTTCATTTAGATCTTTGCATTTAGGCTTAATTCCATCATACATACATTATTTTAAGTGAACCACCTTATTTTTTGGGTCTATCTCTCTCCTTTTAGGTGAAAAACCCTAAGAGTGCAAGAGAAGTACATAGTCCCCCAAACATTGTTGGTTCAGAAACCCATCTCGTTAGTGAAACCTATAGGAAAAATAGTGGTAAACTCATTAGCTAAACTAGTGGAGAAACTTGAGGTGAAACTAGAAGTAACCTTCATCTTCTCCATCGGTACATGTTGAATGCTTCTTCTAACAACATACCCGAAAGTTGTGGACTGGGTTGTGATTCTCATAAACCTTCACAACACTCTGAATTATGACAACCACTAGGCATCGGGAAAATGACTCAATGCAAGTGAATGGAAAGACCATGGGGAAAATGACTCAACACAAGTGAATGGAATTTTTGGGTTAGTTGGTCAAAGAGAGATATTACAATTTGGCCTTAATCGGGTGTGTAATGCCTTTTCCAACTTCAAACGCAAGAATTTGCTAGGGACAATAGCGTGTTGCATAGACATCTATGCATCGTGTGTTCATCCTCAACAAATATTCTCTCATTGATGCACAAGAAAAATGACAAATGGATGGAAGGCAAGTGGGTGATGTGGAATTTTGCCTTTAGATTTAATTTTCTAAGGTAAGAGTATGTTAAAGGGAAATTTGTACAAGGAGGAAAATTTTGCTCCTATACACACACCTTTGAAAAATAAGATTTCCTTCCATGACAACATTGAATCTTAGTGATTTTTGCCTCACGTGTTTTTCTTGTTTTCATACCATTTTTTAGTTTTAGGTACTTTCATGTGCATGATCAGATGTTGTTTGTTCTCCTGCATGCACTTCTTAGTGACAAACAATTTTAGTGGACCTATCCTGGCTCTCCGTTCTACATTATGGGTGGTTTCTACTATGGTGCTAATGCTTGTTTTCATTTTTGGAGTGATCTATGTATCTAGTTCTTATTTCTCTTTACTAGGTAGATACATTAGCTAGTTAGCCATATATTTTAATGAGATGGAGCATTTACCATATGGACATTCTTGGATTTCTATTTTTGGAAATTACCTTCCATTTTGACTTTATCTCTGTTCTTCACACTATTAGTACATGTCATTTGTATCTTCAATTTTCAAATGTTTTTCTTTGTTTACTATCTTATTCGAGTAGTGTTGTTGGAGGCACTAATGCAAATTATTTTCTTCTTGATCTTGATCATCATCAATTTTAGAGTATTGTCTTTATTTCAACATTATAGCAATCGTCATTCTACAATTGTCTATAGCTTCTTCATGCTTGTGCAATATTTCTCATGTTCCTATTATTTTTCAAACACTACTTTGGAGGCTTCTCAATCCTTCATTTTCCTTTCTCTCTTTCAAAGAGGATTTTTTTCCCATGAATTGAAGAGAATATACTACCTAATTATATCCTTTATATTGACTAATAGACCTAACATATTAATAAGATTGACAAATGAAATGTTAAAGTAATAATTTGAATTAAAAAAACAAAAATTATTTGAGTAATATTTTCCTTTAATATATGAAACTGTAATGTATGTATTATGGACTATAAGAAGGTTCAATGTAGTAAAATTTCACACCTTAAAATGAAATGAGAAGTTAGCCTTGATGATAGCTAGGGATGCCATCTTGAACATCATCGGTCAATCGTAGATTGTTCTTGTCAACAATTATAGCCTTTCTTTGAGTAGATCATTATTCCATCTAGAATGCCTAAATGAAACTAGAGCAGTGTGAATCTGCGAGAGCAAGTCAAGACATCTTATCAAAATAAATCCCATTCTAAAAACCACGTGCAATTTGTTTCAACAAAAGACCTTGACTATCACTCAATTTACCATTCTTCTAATCACAAGTCTTGCTCTAGATCATATTCAAGAGCCTCAAATTTGATTTGAGCTTCATAAAATTTATATTGTGTTAAATTCTATTAGTTGATTGGTCTATATTCAATGCATGGGGAAGATCTGTTGTTGAAAATAGAAATTGGCCCCCTCAACAAGTGTATCATGGACAGAAGATGAAAATTAGATTTAATCATTGATGTCGTACTGTACAATAATTCTGAGAAGGAAATCTCACCAACTTTAAGCCGTTCCAAGAAAATGCTAAAATGAAGGAGACAACTGGGCTAGGGTCTTCTAGTTGCTTTTCTGTATTTCCAAAACTTTCCATGCGTGCTTGGTCTTATAACCATTATTTAAGTTGTTTAAAGTGGTACTCACCTTTTAACAAAATTTAAAAAAAAAGTAGAGTACAAATAAATTATTACCATCTTTTTAGGCATGTGTTTAACTATAACATTTGTATTGCAGTTGTGGCCATCTCCTTAGGCATCTAATCTAACTACTTAGCCGAAGCCATTTGGGCTTTTCAGGTTATTGACTTGGCTAGTGGAATGAATGTTAAAAATATTTGGTTAGAGGGTGATTCTAAAAATAACATTGAATGCATCATTGGAAAATCCCCTCCCTCATTGACCATTAAATGTTGGATTAAAGATGCTAGGGCACTTCTATCTAAATTTGATAAAGTTAGAGTTTTGCATGCCTTTAGGGAAGCCAATGGTGTTGCCAACTTCTTTGCTAATGAGGGGGCTAAATAAAAGGGGTATAATACGTGGAAGAACCTTAATGAGTTGGGAGCTGACATAAGGGCCCTAATTGATTATGATATCACTCATGGAAAAGTCACCACATTTCTTGATAATGAAGGAGAATATTCATCATTAGATTTGATGGGGCCGCGGTTATTAACTCTATAGGTTGTATGATTTGGCATGTATTGTGGGTGCTTTGGTTTGGCTGCGGTTGTTTGATTCAGGGTAATAGTTATGCAAGTAACGCTAGCAAGGAAAATGCGATAATGGGGGGAAGTAGAAAAAGAGTGGAGTCGACTAGTTATGAAATGCATAAGCAAAACATGAAGGTTTGGAGGTAGATTGAGCATGGTGGGCTAATCTCATTCATTGAGAAGCTCCATGGTCTTGAATCAGAAGCCACTGAGTATTTTGAAAAATATTGGAGGAATGGTGAAATTTTTCTCTTTGGTAGGAAGGTCAGTGTGAACGATAACCTCATAGGGGAGGTCACTGGTCTCTCGACCGAGGAGATCAAGTTCTTCCATGACAAAGAATTTTCTAATGAGGTTGTTATTAGGTTTCCCAAAAAAGATAAGGAAAAGAGAGAGTTGATTAAAATATCCAGCAACTACTTTGAAGTTGACACTATTAAGGATTTATGGAGGAATGTGCTCAGAATTATAGTGGAAAACATCACGTTGGATGACAAATTTACCAGAGTTTACGGCTACCATTTTTTCCTCCTCAATCATTTTCGCCATAAGGTAAGGGTTTCCTTCCCTCACTATCTATATTGCTCCTTGAGTAATAGCATGGAAGATCATAGAAAGAACCCTAGAAAGTATCTGGTCATGCATACTGGACTCATTCGGCTTATTTATGAGCATTACAAAATATGCCGGCTTTGTCTAACCCTATCCTGGCTTCATCCTTTGAAGATTATGATACTGAGAACATGTTGGAGGAAAAAGATAACCTAGAACTTGATTGGATTGAGGAAGACCCTCCCTCCCCCAAAAAGTTGAGTAAGAAAACCCATCTGAGTAAGCCCTTGATTAAAAAAGATAGCTCTGTGAAAACCCGCATTGTCTCTGCTCAAAAAGAGAGACTTGAGATTAAGAACCGCCTGCTAAAAAAATGGTTTCTTACTCTAAGGACTACCTGGAGGATAAAATTGAAACCACTAAATCTAGTGAGGATTCCTACTCCTCTTACCCTACTATGGATAGAGAAGATAGACCCAGATTTCCTAGAAACCTTAACCCTGAAGACCACTACTTTAAGCCTGACTCGGAGTTTCCTTATAATATTTTAGCCATTGATAGAAATGGGGTTGTTGATTATTTTAGGATTATGAAGTGGGTCTTTCATGAGATAAAGGACCTCGGCTTAAAAAATAGGGCTCTTACTAGTAAAGTGGAACAAATGTAAACTAAAGGTGCTACCCACAATTCTGTTGAAGTTGTGTGTACCAAGAATAATATGAGGGAGACGGTTGAGTGCCTTCAACGAAATATTGAGCTCACAAACAAGATGAAAAAAGATAATGAGGTTAAGGTTAAGTTCCTAGAGGGAGAAATTAGTAAAATCAAGAACACCATTAAAACTATCCTAGAGCATAACCACAGAATTGCCAATCACAATGCAACTATTATGAGCACTAAGTTTGAGAAAATAGAAAAAATACAGTAGGGTTCTCTAGTGGTGGATTTGGATGCTAACAAGGAGAAAAATAGGATTGAAGATGCTGACATCTCGAAGAAGATGAGAGCTCGCCTGAAGAGAAAGGTTGATCCTATGCCCCATGAGATTCAAGCTCTCAAAAAGAGCATCCAAGATATGTGCAACCTCAAAGTTGAGGTTGCTGATACTTTAAAGTCCTTAGATTAGTTTTGGTTTTGCATTGGTTTTAGTGCTGGCCTTTGCTGGCTTTGGGCTTGTGGCTGTAGTCTATTCTAGTTTTTTCTGTTTTGTAGTCATCCTATTTTTTTGGGTACTGTAATGCTTTATCTTTATTTTACTTGTAAACTTTGTGGTTTCAGGTCCGTGTAAAACCTATTTTTTCCTTTATCAAAAACATTTTTATCATTAAGTATGTTTGAATTCAAGTAATATTGGGATGGGTAATCTTTGGAAAAGAATCAATGTATTACCTCTGTGAGTATCACCTAAATGTAATGAGTGCTAAATAGAGCATTCATTATCATAAAAGATGAATTCAATCGAAAAGACTAACTATATGTTGAAAACTAACTATACGTTGAATCTTGAATTTAAAATTTAAATAATTGTTATTTTTTCCTAGAGATCAATAAGTCTTATCTTGCTCTGAAATAGAAATATTATTTTGTCCTACTCGTGAGTAGTGTATTTCCCCTTCCCCTCACTTTCTCCCTCCTAGCTTCTAATGACTTATCAACATCTTTCTGCAATCGAACCCACGAGAAGATCACTCTTCTAACACATCCCTAGAAATTGCCCCTAATAAACACCCCTCTCAATGTTGTCAATAATCATTAAAAAATTCTGAAATTGTATCATCTAGATTAGCAGGCGATCCATGCCAAAATTGGCTAAGCAAAAGCTAAATTCGTTATCAAGAACATTCTGCAAGTCTAAAGATAAAGCAGTGAAGGTGGTTCGTATTGGAAGCCCTAAAATGGTAATAGCAAGCGAATTTGAATTCTCTGCTGTTCAGTCCCTCACTGGAAATAAGAGGCCATAACCCAAATCTGCTACTAATGATTCTTCATCATCATCTGCTTCTCAAAGACTGAATAGGGATTGTTATGACAGTCAAGTGCAATTACCCAGATTTGAAGATGAAATAAAATTTCGCTCGATTATCAACAGTAGCCCGCAGCCTCCAATTACTCATCAATTACCTGTTATTACAGGAGATGGGTTTTTCTACATCCGAATTTCAGCAGAAGGAGACGATTTTTGATGCTTATAACCTTCAAATGTTTGACATACTGGAAAACCTTAGAGACGCCAATTTTTTTTACGATTTTTTATGCCATATTTTTGTGATGAGTGATTTTGATATATTCTTGACAGTCCTCAAAATAAGCTCTCTTTATTCCTATTCCTGTAAGAAGTCCAAAAAATAGTTCTAAGTATATTTTCCGTTTGTTTTTGTAAAAGATACTATAGAATGAATGCTTGTTTTACAAAGCTTAGTTTGTATTTTTATCTATCCACCTGTTAACATAGCAAGAGCTTCACTATTGTGAGGCTAAGGAGATTGAATAATCATTCATTAGTTATAATCTTGTGTATAACTTGGAGACGGTTATGCTTGCATGTAACATGGATCTGACAAGATTGGCCTTTTGTTGCAATGGTGAAGGCTGTTCGCAGCAATTACAAGACTAATTTGACTTGTGAATTATTTGAATCTTTGTCTGCATAGTGTTGAGAATTGTGTCTCAACCTTGCAAGCCATTTTTCAAAAAAAATTAGAATTTGTTTGTGGTATTTCTCCACATGTTTATGCATTGGAAAAAGGTGTATGAGTTGTTAAAAATGTGCCTTGTCCCTATAGGAGGGTTGTTTGAGTTTAAACAACTCATTGTATGAATTTAATGGGGGTCTAAACTAGAGGACAAAATTATGGACGAAAATGCTATTTTAACTTGGTTGGTTTCCCATCTTGGAAGTTACAAGTGACAAGTGGGTAACATGTGGCATAGTTGTTTTGCCCATGGTTTTGTAAAACCAAAAATGGTTTCCAGGTTGTAAATCACTATAAAAGGAGGGCTTGGGGAGGTGTTTGAATCATTGAGTTCAGTTTGCAAGACTGAGTGCTAGAAGGAGTCTCTCTGAGTCCGAGTTTGAGTTGTGGTGATGCGCTCCTATAAGAACTTGCATTGCAAGTGTATTGTAATCTTCTTGATTTGATAATACATTGTGCGAGTTTTGGAGGGTGGGGTTTTTCTCCCAGAAGGGTTTCCCCACGGTAATTACTGTGTTATGTGTTTATTGTGACATTTCATTTATGCATGTTTATTTGTCCATTGAAATCTCTGTAATAGTTAGTTGAATTGCATAATCGTCCTCTCAAGATTAGCGTAGGAAGTGATTCCGCACACCTTTGCTTCCTTATAAGTGGTATCAGAGCCTGGCCAATTTTGGTTCTATTTGTTGGGTATAGGGTTTTTTGAGCTAATCAAGGTTTGAGTGGGAGCTTGTGCAGAGGTTTTTATTTTTGTATTGCAGGATTGTAAAGATGGCAAGCACGTCGGGGAGGATTGATGTAGAAAAGTTTTCTGGCACAAACTTTGAGATGTGGAAGCTGAAGATGGAAGATCTATTAATTGAATGAGATCTATGGGATGCGGTGGATGAGAATACGCTGAGGCCCGCAGATCCAACTTTAGCTGCACAATATGATGTAATGGATAGAAAAGCTAAAGGTCTCATAAGATTATGTCTTACAGATTCAATTCTGATTAATGTCCATGAAGAATCTACTACAAAGAAGCTTTGGAAGAAGCTAAGTGAGATCTATCAAGCGAAATCACTTGTGAATAAGATTTTCTTGAGGAAGAAGTTGTATTCCTTGAGAATGGAAGAAGGTGGACGAATTTCTGAGCATCTGGAAAGCTTTAATATGTTGGTGACTCAGTTGACCTCAATTGGGGTGAAAATGGATGAAGAAGAAAGGTGCCAAATCTTGCTATGTTCGTTGCCAGACTCATGGGACAGCCTTGTCATGGCCATAGGGAGCACTTCCGTTGTCTTGAAGATGGAGGACATTGTTGGTTCTCTACTTTCTGAGGAGATGAGAAGGAAAGTCTCTTTGAATGCCAAAGAGGCTTTGAGTGTTCGAGGAAGACCAAAAGAAAGAGGCAAGAATGAAAAGCCGCATGGCCATTCTAAGTCCAAGAATAAGGGGAGATCAAAATCTCCTGGTAAGTCCAAGGCAATCTGCTGGAATTGTGGCAAACCTGGACACTTCTGAAAGAACTGCAAAGAGGAGAAGAAGAAGAAGAAGAAGAAGTAAGATTCTGATTCTGAGTCTAAGAAGGAAGATGAAGATGCTTTCATCGCAGCCTTGGCCACTCATGTAGGTGACAATGCATGGTTGATAGACTCAGGTGCATCTTTCCACATGACTCCTAATAGAAACTGGTTTAGTAAGTATGAAAATTTTGATGGTGGTAAGGTGTATTTGGGTGACAACTCTGTTCTTGATATTGTTGGTCGTGGAAGTATTTATGTGAAATTTTCTGATGGTAGAATTAGAAGATTTGATGGTGTCTTGCATATCCTGGGACTACCAAAAAATTCGTTATCTGTTAGAAAACTAATAGATGCGGGTGTGCATGTATAGTTTTCTGAAGCAGGTGTGAAAATGGTGAGAGGTGCTATGATAATAGCAAGAGGAAGCAGATTGGGTACATTGTACCAGATTGATGCATGCACGGTTGAGTGCAATAGTACTTCTGATAAGATTGTGAAAATGACTACTTTGTTGGAGAAGGAGAGGGTTTCTCTTTCAACAGATGGTCGTGGTTTTTGGGTACCCAAGGGTGCTCTATCTACCGAATCAAAGTTACCTGTAGAGAAGACCATGTTATGGCACCAAAGACTCGGCCACATAGGTGAAAAGGGTCTACGGACCTTGAAAAATAAAAACCTTGTTGATGGGTTGAATGACTGCAATCTTGAGTTCAATTTTTGTGAGCATTGTATCTATGGTAAACAAAATCGTATTCAGTTTTACTCGAGTTCTCATAAGTCTTCATGTATTTTGGATCTTATCCATTCAGATGTATTTGGTCCAGTTGATGTTTCTTCTATTGGTAGATTAGTTTATTATGTTTCTTTCATTGATGATTTCAATAGAAGAACATGGGTTTATTTTCTTAGGAGTAAATTTGAAGTTTTCAGTTGTTTCAAAGAATTTAAAGCAATGGTTGAGTTGCAGACTAGAAAGAAGATAAAGTGTTTGAGAACTGACAATGGTGGTGAATATTGCTCTAATGATTTTGACACATTTTGTAAAGATTGTGGTATTAAAAGAGAGAAGACGACTCTATATTCTCTACAGCAGAATGGAGTTGCAGAAAGAATGAACAGGACCTTGATGGAGAAGGCTAGGAGTATGCTAAGTGGAGCTGGACTAGAACAAAAGTTCTGGGCTGAAGCTGTAGCCACTACCTGCTGTTGTGCCCTTAGCACACATGCCCCGTTCAGAACGGGGACCCTCTTTTCTTTCGCTTTGTCAGGTCTTTCAGGGCTGCCTCGTTTTGCGTGCCCCTCTTTTTTTGATGTTCTGCATGGTCGATGTTGCTCTGAAGTTTCATCGTAAATCGACCATGCCTCCATTTTTTGGTTTTGCTTCCCTTTGGGGCCTTGCGGGTTCCTTTGGCATTTTGGGCTCTGGGGCGGCCCTGGGCCCCTCCAGGCCCGAGCCTCCGGGGTTCCCTTATTGGGCTTCCCCCTTGCGTTAGCCGCCCTTTGCGGCATTCCCGAGCCATCTTTCCGCCCCTCGGGGCCCGCCCTGCCGTCTTCCGATTGAAAATCCAGCGAAATCTCTCGGGCGGCACCTGCTCCTCCGACCCGTCGGTCCCCGAAAGTCCACCTCCGAACTTCCATCTGAGGATCGCGGTCCGCGACGGTGAGCCTCTAGCGGCTTCCCGGCCGCCGGGCCCCGCCTTGGCTTTCTCCTCCGCGGGTTTGTTTTGACCGCTTCCGGTGGAATGCTGTCGGCTCCCCGCCATCCGGGTCCCGGCCCGTCCCTCGCCGCCGCCGCTTAACAATGCGTGAAAATCCTTCTGCGACGAACCTCCACCTGTTGTCCGCCCTCCGGGCCCCGAGGGTCCCTCCGCCATGGCCGTTCAAACTCGAAGAAATCACACGGCGGCCGTCGTTGTGCGTCCTCCCAGCCGCCAAGCCTCGAGGTCTCCTCTGCCACCGCCGACCTAATTTGAATTTCACCAACTTTTTGGCGCGGCCGTACCGACATTTATTGTAGCATTAATGGCGCCTGGGGTATATAATGCCCAGCCCGCCAAAGTCATTATCACAATCCGAGTTGAAGCGAATTGCAGAGCCGAGCATCTGGAGCACATCACGATCGATAGCGTCATGACCGTAGCCATCAACCCCACTCCGTCGATCCCCGGTGAATTCCGCGCCTCACCCCGCTGCACGCTTTTGAGGTAGGCCATCCTTGTTTGCCCTCCCATCATTTTTGATCATTTTTCGGGGATTTCGTTAATTGAACAATTAATTAAAATAGCATAAAATTGAAGAACCCTCCGCAGCGCCCGTTACCCATATGATGGAAATCTCCCAAAACTGTCGGATTGACCCTCTCCGCCAACTCGGGACTCTTCTCGGTCACATCTGTTCTTCGAGCAGGGCGGTCGGGCGCCCCGGGCCCAGCATCCACCTTGGTCCTTCGCCTTCGTCGTCCGCCTTCGCGGGCTGTGAGTCATCTCGCCGGGCCCGGCCGTCCGGAGTTCTGTCCTCGGAACTTCGTGATGGTTCCGCCATCGTCCATGACGGAACCCTGCCGGCTCCCCGCCATCCGGGCCCCGGGCCGGCCTTGGCCGTCACCGTCCATCATTGCCAAAAATCAAACGACGACCGGTGCGACCCGGCACCCTGGCCTCCGGGCCCCACCTCCCGGACTTTCGTCCTCAGAAGTCCAGCGCTCTCTTGCCCGGCGCATGCTCATCGCACGCCCTATTACTCATCGGACCCCAGGTGTCGGACCTCTGTGTCTCATTTTCCGCCGTTCCCAATGGCGAAACCTTACGGCGAGGTCTCGTCTGCTGCCTGCTTCTCTGGATCCCAGTCTTCCCTCGGCCCTCTTAGTTTCGTCGAATTCCTCGCTGTTGGGACCGTTCGGACCCGGATGTCCGGAGTTCCTTCCCCGGAACTCCATGACGGTTCCACCGTCATCCACGGCGGAACCCTTCCAGCTTCTCGTCCTTCGGGCTCCGAGGGGATACTCACCGTCGCCGTTAAGCGGCACAAAAATCCTTCAAGCGGCAAACCTTTGCCGACCTTCCATGCTGTGGGACCCGATATTTTGGTCGCCGCCGTCTCCCGATGATTACCGAAAATCTTACGGCAGCCGTCACCCCGCGTCGCCCTGCCTTCCGGGCCCCAAGTGTCTCCTCGCTGCCGCTGTCCAACATTGCTAAAAGTCTCGCAGCGGGCGTCGCCTTGCGTCCTCCCGGGGGCCGGACCCCGGGCGTCTCCTCGCCGTCGTCACTGAGCAATATACAAATCTTCCGACGGCGAACCCCTGCCAGCTTCCCGCTACCCGGACCCCGGCAGTCAGACTTCCGCCTTCGGATTTCTGTCTGACATCCGCCGTTGCCAGCGGCCGCCTCCTGGTAGTTTCCCGTACTGAAATCTCTGGTGCCCCTTTGATCCACCCAAACAAGCTCAAAACCACAATCTGACTTCGACCCACTTCCTAAATCATGTTGTTCTCCATCATGAGCCTTTTGAAACTTTGAAATTTGGCCAAGGAGGGCCTTCGGGAACTTTTGGTCACATTCTCCCTTCCAGACAGCATTCCTGCCAGGGAAGTTCGGACCTCCAGGCCCGGATTGCCCAAATGCCCTCAAATGAATTTGATAACATCTAAAAGCAAGATTTATGATGTACTTGATGAATTGTTTAGATGATATGCTCAAAATATGGACTAACATTAACACTTTGATGTTTTGTTGTGCTAACTCTGCCCCTGCGTGCAGAATATATGGAATCGGCTGCAAGAACTTCAAGGGCCTCCCCCGAAAAGGACAAAGGCAAGAAATCTGGAAGAGCCGCCCAGGGAAAAGAAGATCAGGATCAGATGAAGTTTCAATTCCAGGGTGAGCCACTCTAGTCAAAGGTCTCAACAGACTGGAGGGAGATCTCGGATACCAACATCGGCCAAGTGGACATTGATGAGTTCACTCAGAGGGTCAAGGTCGACCCTTCAACAAAGAATGGCAGACTGATAAGGCAGAGTGGGATCACCAAGGCTACCGGCTTCCCTCCCTCTTTGATAGTGCCCGAACTAGTGATGGCCTGCCAGGAGGCCTATCAAGCAGACACCAGGACAATCGTGGACAAGGAAGGGAACATCCTCGCCGACATGTCTCCAAAAGGAATCACAAAAACCTTCTACATTCCCACATTCCCACATATGGAGGTCCCCACTTTGGAGCAGTGTCAGGCAGCGTGGGATGCCAATCCGTTGGGCTGCAAGAAATCAATTAACCTTTACTGGCTTAAGGAGAAATGGGGCAGCGTAGCAAAAGTTCCCCAAGAGTTGTTCCGCAGTGACTTCCAGGAGGACTATCACGACTTCATGACCATGTTAAGCAGGGTCATGGGTCTCCCGGCAGCTGCCTATTTCCAAGAGTGGATGGCATATTACATTGAACAAATCCTGCGAGGGAATGAGGACGTGAATACCAAAACCTCATTCGACTGGGTAGGCATCATTAGTAACTACTTCCATGAACAATTCATCAACGTCAAGAAGAGCTCAAAGTTCTATATGACCTCTTACCTGGTATACTCCCTAACAGGCCAAAAACAATACAGTGGATTATCTGTGGCACCAGATCAGGGGCATAGGCGAGGGCTCAAGCCATTTGACAAGTACCCTCAGCTCCAATACCGCCACTTCAAGAAGGAGTACTGACGGGTCAATGACGCCTTTACTAGCCACATCATCAGGTTGATCGTCAGGGACTTCCAAAGAAGGGTCTCCCACAGCACTAGGGCACTCTTGAAGGAATATGCCTTCTTATATATACAGTTTCCCAAGTTCACCTACATCTGTGCCCAGGGATTCACGAAACGGCCAAACAAGTTGCCAAGATACCCTAATGACAGGATCATTCTCCTAGAGCTTTCCTGGCAGCTCCAACACATTCAGACAGTCTTCGGCAACAAGCACGTAGCAGGGATCCCTTATCCCATGACCCTCGGCCAGGGCCCGTATCAACTATAGACATCTCAGTGCACCGGAAACTCTGAGAAAGAGCTTAAGGAATATCATTTTGACTGGTACACGGCCCGCCCACGGATGGATCCACACGGCCATGTCAGGAAGGCACTGGGGCCGGCTTATGCTCACCAATACCACGTTGAGGACTTTTGGGCAGATTGTAAAGATGACAGGGAAGTCCGCATGAGACACTACATGCACATGACAGTACAATTCTTAACAAGAGTGCGACTGTTCCAGGTGTCGGACCAACTCGAGGAAGACGAGTCTACAATAGTGCACCCAAGGTACCCTGCGGTTGCCAACCTGGAAATCCCCTCCATCGATTGGGACGAGCAAGAGGTCAACGACCTAGATACCATCACCTAGCCGATCATAGCTCGCACTAAGGAGTGGGTCGATGGGCAAGTGGCGCAATTGAAGCAACAAGGGGTGGTCCTTACATATGAGGCGCTCAAGGGTGAACCAAATGCCACGGAGGATGTTGCCGCCACCACATCAGCTGGTGAGACTTCCAAGTCTCCCCCCGTCACCAGGTCTCAAAAGAGGAAAGGAACAGAAACCGCACAGTCTGCAGACCCCAAGGATGAATCAAAGAAAGACACAGGAGGCTCATCTCCCAAGAGGCTCAAGCAGATAGTGACTAGAACAGAAGCGCAGCTTCCCTTGCTTCTCCCTCCCCCTCTTGGTGCACCGCCCGTCTCCCAAACTGCGGTCGCCTCATCCCCGCAGGCGGTGGACATTTCTGTCCATCTTGCCTCTTCGCCCTCGGCCGGATCAATAATTAACGTCGACTCCTCTTCTGGCATGGTCAGTTCTCCTTCCTCTACCACCATGTCACCCATCACGTCCCTCCCACTGGCAATGATAGCATCGCCTATCCCCCTTTCCACCATACCTGAGGCTATCACGCGGCATCTACAGAGTATTCCCCCTAAGCTCTCACAACTCCTAATGGACCTCGCACTGCAAGCAGCCCTCGCCCAAGCCCTCGCAACAGCTCAGCCTTCACAACCGCCAACAGGGTCGTCGGCCATGGAGGCCACAATGCAAATATCAAAAGAATTGGAAGAGCGAGAGTAGGAGGCCTCAAGGTCTATGGAGGAAGAGGTCGATGAATACCATGAGCACCCCGAGTATGAGCATCGAACCATCGACAAGGTGGTCTATAAGGGGGAAGAAACAGGCTCTTCTGAGAGCGGAGATAAAGAGGATGGCTCGAGTGACAGGGAGATCATCCAGGCATTCGATGAGGACATTGAGGAGGAGTTGGCTCAGCAGCCAAAGGATGTTGGGGAGGAGGCAGGACAGCCACCACATAGTAAAGAGGGACAGCCGCAAGAGGGGCAACCTGAAAAGGATATCACTAAGGCCGAGACCCATGTTGTGAAGAGCGCCGAGGCCGAGGCTGCTAAGGAGAAGAAAGGAGAGGAAGCACCAAAAGAAGAAGATCCCGCCTGGGTATTGTCCACCAAGCTACCCATCAGGCACCTCGTATTCGTTCAAGACTCCGACGAGGAGGAGGGCACTGCTAAAGAAAGAGAAGTGCCCCAAAAGGGAAAGGAGGCAGAAATCTTGTCTCTGACTGAGAAAGGTGAGGGCAGCGATGATACACCCAAAGACAAATCCGCCATGCCTAATTGGTTGGAGAAACAACTGGAGAAGGCTACCCCAGTGCTGAAAGACCCAAGAGCGAGACTGGAGGCCATCTTGGCCCGATCCCTGACCACAACAAAGAAGGAGAAGAAGCCTAAGGTCCGTTCCAGGATAACCATGGATGCTTCCGGCTCCCGAGCAGCACAAATAGCAACGCCAACTATTGGCCAGGCTGAGGTGAGCTACAATGTCTCCACCATTGACCTAGGGACAGCGACTAGAGAGCAGAAGGTTGAGCATCTGGAAGAGTTGGTGGCCACAGTAGTGCACTTGATCAAACAAGATAAGGTCACCAAGGACAAACTCAAGGTGCAGGTTGCTGCCTTAACAGACTATATCCAGCAGTGGTCCTTAGTGGACGACCTACCCACCACCTCCACAGCAGCATCGCAGTTGCTCTCCAAGGAACAGATTGACAAGATGGAGAGGAGGAAGAACTTAGAGAAAACAACTGAGAATTGGTTCCAATAGGTCGTGAGCGTTGGAAACATGGGAATTGGCATGGCTGTGCGGACAGCCAATAAGTTCTTGGACCTGATCCAGTCCTTGGAAAGCACGAGGAGGCTCTGCACCAATTTCCCTACAACGTACGACTCCACCTTCCCAAGAATTGAAGCCATCCTTCAGATGCCAGAAAGTACGTGGGAGGAGAAGCTAGAACTGAGAACAGAGGATCATTGGCTGGTGGATGTGTGGCACAGAGACCTCATCAACCGGAAGGAGAGGTCGGAGCAGATCCTGAACAAGGTAGATCCAGATATAGAGTGGATCAAGGAAATCCGGGCAGAATGCGCCGAATACCTCAAATTGATGATGGGCTATGACATGCCCACGGTGCAAATGGATGCCGAAAAGATCAAGCCGTACTTCGAGAAGAAGATGAAGGATGGGACAGCCGAAGAAATCACCACAGAATTCCTGAGCTTTGCTGCCCGCGCCCTCGATCGATCAGAGCTATTCAGAGATCAGGGCTCGAAGTATGACGAGGATTGGAAGCGGCTGGAAGAGAACGCCAAGGAATGGAGCTATCAGGTGCTAAGATGTGAGATCCTCGAGATCAACAAGCTCCAAGTGGTCATCCTCAAGTATATAGAGCACGCAGCTTCTGAGGAGCAGGAGGACAACCCAGCCAAGGAAGAAGACCTCCCTGAAGAGTAGCTACAGCCAAGAAGACAGCAATTAGCTACAGGACAAAAGAGCAATAGTGTCTCCACTAGATGACAAAATAGGGAAAGGACAAAGAATGTTTTTAAATTGTAAATCTATTTGGGGGTAGATGAAACCCTATTTTGTAGTGAATCTTGGCCACACAATTGTAATGAATCTTGGCCATTCATTTAACTTTTGGAAAACTATAAATAGAGCACTCCCCTCATTTGCAAAAGTGAAAGTTGAGTTGTTGTAAAGGCATGCTGCAAAAATTTATAAGAAATAACATTGACTTGGTGTATTTCCTTGATTTCTCTCATGTCATTTGATTCATTTCTCTAATTTCACATGTTTAGTTTAGATCTCTTTGTTGTTTAATTAGCTGTTCATGTTATTTGGATAAATCTTAGGAATGTTGTTGGCTGATTGTGAAAATTCCTGCTTTGTTGATGATCCCTTAGTCCATACTTTTTGTTGTTTGTTGAAGGTAGATAGCTATGCAAAGTTAGCCTGGACTTGATTTGAAGCTGCCCCAAACATTTATTTTTAATTCATGCATGTATGTGTTGGATGAAGGATGAAATATCTGTAGCCCTTAGAAGATAGCATAATTCCCATGATACTGTGAAATCCCTGGTTAAGTGAGATATTGTTTTAAGGAATTGTCCATTGCAGGAACTCCATTGTCACTATTCATTGCAAGTTTCAGACTTAGGAACTTTTCTTTCCCTTCGCTCTTTTTTTTTTTTTATAGAAATTGAACAATACCAAGGTTCATTGCACATTGTAAAGCCAAATCTAATAACTAGATGGAGTCCAAGATCAAGCATTTGAACCTACATCCTGCATATCAGCCTTCTATCTTAAGGACTCATTTTCAAAGATCCAATCTCATACTTTGTGTCCACACTTTGTATCTTCTGTGAAAGGTCGCCTCTTGTGATTCCAACAAATCACATCAAACTACCGAGGTATCTAAGTACTATCATGACCCCGACACCCGCAGAGACCTGGGGATAAAGTGTTCTCGCAACTCCCATTGTGGGAGATTGTCTTTCAAGAGGTAGTGCACTCATGCAATCACCGCAGTTGAGAAGTGCATAAAACACCATCATCACTATTGTATAATTTTTGAGTAAATCAATGGTCTATAGAGCTTGACATGGAGTAATCTTGATTTCTCATCACTATCCTGTATAGGTCCCATTTATACTGACATATTCTTAATGGGGAAGCAGGCATTTTCTAGGTGGAGTGATCTAAAGGATGTGGAAGCATTAGTGTAGGGACAAATATTAGTCAAATATTTTAACATGGTGCATGGAAAATAAACGTTGCATTACTAATACAGATATATTGCATGTGTTTAAGATCTTTTAATCTAGGTCATGGATGTTGTAAGAGGGATAAATCTATGGGAAATTAAGAAGTGTGTATGAAGAAGTCAAGAGATTCAATCTTGACTTCTCCCTGTCTTCCCTTTGATGAAAGATGTGCACAAGTTATGACTCATGGTGGCAAGGGAAAGAAGACACTTGCATCTTCATTATGGTGATAAAGAGATGGTGTAGTCCACATACTACTGGCGAGTGGTTCTGTGGGGCTTTATGTCATTT
>VDFB02207674.1:0-13088 GCA_007258455.2 Sequoia sempervirens | reverse complement strand
AAGAGTTGCTATGTTATGTTTTTCTAACAAAACAACACCAATTTGTGTACATCCCTCTGTTGAACCCCTTAATCTCAACCATTTTCAAAATAAATTAGTAGTTGAGAAAGTAAACACAAAGCACTTTGATCCTTGTTTTTGTTCCATCTCAAAATTTTGAGTGTAACTATCCTCAATTTCACGTCCAAGGTCAGCATTTCCTGATTTCAGAAAAAAAGTGGCCACTTAAGCCCCCTTTTTGGGAACCATCTTGGTGCACTTACCCTAAAGAATATATGTAGAAACTCTCCTAAGAAGGTAAAAACATAATTATTTATTTAAATAATTAAATGCGGCCTTTGTGAAAGGGTGTGATGGTTTGTAAACCACCCCTTAAGGCTTATATAAGCATTCATGTGAAACTTGGAAAGGAACACGAGAAAAGGAGAAAAATAGAAAATCAAGTAGAGCACATTGCGGGAATAGGGTTCTAGGTTAGCAGGCTATGAGTAGGACGAAGAAGGGACACTCCTACAGTGGGTGTCCAACCTAAGGTACAAGTGCATGCACTCAAGATGGTCCTGGCCAGGGCATGGTTTGTGGCATGAGTGTTGAGCATTGTTCCAGTGGAACCAACACTCGTGTAGAGTAGAAAAGTCCACTTTCCTCCCAGACTACTCATAGACGAAAGATGCTGAACCAAGAACCATTCTAGTAATAATTGGTGATTTCTTCTAGACATTTCAAAAAGATAAGTGTTAATGCTTGATCCTTGAGTTTATTGAAATGATAATTTATTAACGACATGATTGAATGTATTTGGATGCAATTGTTGATCAATTTATTATATACAATAAATTTCAACATCTTTAATTAAGCTTTAAATATTATATTTAAATTTGTGCATAAAAATTTTAGAATTAATTTGTGGAAATCAATTTAAATCATTGTGTTTGAAATTTTAGAATTAGTCACGTTTCGTTTGGTATCAACCCTGTATAGATCATAATAATAATATTATTTTGTTGCATTTATTTTCTACAAAAACATACCCTAAATCAAACATTATAATAATTTAGATTAATTCTTAATTGTTTATTTATACATTAATTAAAATTCTTGACTATTTATTATTCTGAAAGGTTAAATGGGAAAACATGGAATAACTAACGTAGATAAATCAATTTTAGGATTCCCATAAAGTATCCACCTTTCACTTCATGATTAAAAACTTTCACCCCTTTGGTTATTCAATTCATAAAATGATTCTTGCTGAAAATCAATTTAAATTTAAAATTTACTCTATAGAAAGAGCAAAATTCTTTTAACCCTTTTAAAAAAACACCTAAAAAAAAATTACGAACAGATTAAGTTTACTTTGAATTTCAAAACCTTCGGTGGAAATTGTTTACCATTGATTCCAACTAATTCTATAACCTTGAAAATTCAGCAGTAGAGAGTTAGATCCAATTTAAATTTACTTTAAAAACCATTGTTAAAGTTCTCATTCCCTCTGAAATCTAAGAACATTCGATGGAAAGCTGTAATTCTTTTTCTACTAGCAATAAACAACACATTTATTTTAGTTAGAGTAGTATAGATTAGCGCTTTCTTCTGAAAACCCTGAACTTAAAAGTGTGATATCGGCAATAACCTAATAGCTTATTTTTCGAGGACAAAGGTTTTTCTTAAAGCAGGCCCATATAGTGCTCATTATAAGTTCCTGTGCATAAAGGCGTATAGTACTTGGAACGGTGTTGTCACAGTAACTACGATTTCTTTTCCATATCTGCACTGCCATGTACTATACGCCTACATATACCCATATATTCAAATAAATTAGTAATGTTTTTTTTCGAATGAATTGCAATTGAAGAATTGAATTAAAAGGATTGCATTCTTTTTTAAAAATTTAGGAATCTGAAATGAAATCCCCAAACGACTAAAGATAATATTTGGTTGTTTTCTAGGACGACAGACTTGATTTTTAGCTGTGTGATCCTCTAACCCTCAAATCCATGGTTCTTTGATATTCATTTTTTTACTCTGTCCAAATAATCGATTCCTCTCTCTAGAAAGAGTTGTTTGGCATTTACCAAATTCACAACTCTTTTGATGTTTCCATTTAGCTATAAATTCTCTACAGATCGTATACACCACTGTGTAGGCCATACAAATTGATTTGATCTCCATAACTAGTCATGTACCATACCAGTTGGGTTAAACTCCATACAAATTGTTTTCATTCTGTACAACATTCTTCGCCATATAAAATGATCACTCACCATAATATGATCACAGGACATTTAAATCGGAGATTTTTTTCAAACGCTGCTTTACCTATCCACTCACAACCATGAGGAGTAGCATCTGAATGTTATACCCTATCATGGGTCTTGCAAAAAAAAATTGGTGCTGTTAAGATATCACCTCAACCACAAGTAATTTACACATTAAAATCTTCCATGTCCATGTTACCAAGGCCAATGTAATATTTCCTTTATGAGTCTCATGTTGTTAAAGGGTGCACCTAACCCTCCATTTAGTAATGAATCCTCGTGCTTCCCAACGAGCGTAATCTAATACCGTAGTTAACTTGGTGTCTCAAGGGAATTTGATCAAAAGTTGTTTACACTTATATGGATATTTAAAACAAAATACTTTCACAGAGATGGACAATAGATATATTTTGCTGAGGAAGTTACTGTGTCCAAAGATATGGATCGGGTCACAGGGTAGGATGTGGAGATCTAGGGGCATTGGCACAAGAGTTTGGGAAGCCTTCTCGCTTCATTCATTTTCTAAAGCCATTTGATATCATTATTACTTGGGAGAAGGATGCCCTCACATTTGGCAAAATATTTGCAACGTTATTCCAGTCTCACTCATGAGGCTATAAAATCGATGCATTTCATGTTGGATATCCAATTCAAATGACTAAATATAGAGCCATCCATGCCATGCCATTGAAATTTTCACATAAGAACTCTAATGAGATTACATTTATTTATATACCCATGTAAAATTGACATTCTTATTTTAAGAATAGAATAGAATAAAATTCAATTTTAAGATGACAATTTTTTATGGAGTTCTAATTGAACCAAAATCTTGATAGATTCAATCAAGAAGCAAACTCATTAAAGGGATGATAGATATCATGAAACATAAGTCCTCTTAAATGAACAAAATAGTCAAACAAAAGTAATTCATTCCTCATAGACAAAGCATTACACATGAGAATTAAAAATAAAAATAAATCTAACTCGAGAAACAAATTAGTAACTTTGGTTGATAGTTAGGAGTCATATTGAATCACCATATGATCAATCATTGAGTAAAGAGGATCACCACATAAAAAAGGAATATTTTAATATTTTGAATTTATATATATAGTCATAAAAATCTTAAATATCAAATTTTCATATAGCTTTGGATGATTCATGAAGCTCTTGGAAAATTAGTTTATCTATTCTAAGATTTCAACCAAGAGATGATCATTTTAGTGGTATTAAGTTCATATTTTTAGTTGTCTTTGAAATAAGAATATTTTAGGGTGGAAATTGTGTAACCATACTAAAATATCAATTATTTTTCTATTTATCTTGAGTGGCTTTACTATGCTTGTCATGTTTATTCAAAATTAACATTATAGCCCCATAACCCACAATTGCATGGAATTACTATGTTTGGTAATCAATACATATGACCCCTTGATCCACAAGTGTCCACTTACATATAAATTCTATAGTTGATATTGGAGTGGCTAGTAGTATAAGAATTTTTCATGGTATTATATGTCACTCTCTAGTTGGTCAAGCTAGTATATGCATTAGCATTGGTGGGCTCATAACCCATAGGTTCAAGGATCATTTTCACATCTTTAACTCTAGGAATATGATTTTGAACATTAGTATCATACATGGGGACATGATCAATTTTTACAAGGGGAGAAACCACCTTTAATTTTTAAAATATACTATAGTGTTCTTGAGCTTAAATACTATGAACTCATGGAATTCTAGAAGGACTAGTTGTAACTATGATAATTTAGACATTAAAAATAAATAAATAAATAAAAATAGTACTAGTTGATGAGTGTCTAGTTAAATCCCTCATTATTGATTTTCATTATTTTTGTAAACATACAAATAAACACCATGACGGTTCACACAAAGTTGACTATTATATAACTCATCCTAGAGTGGTTCTTCCTTAATATACATAGTAAACCTTTGGGACATAATTAGACTTTTATATCTGAAATTTCTAAAATAATCATGATCATGTGTCATAGATATGAGATCACAGTGAATCCTTGGTGGGTTCTTGATTTGGTGTGATCTATTATGTGTTGGGTTGATTGAACATGAAATTTTAAGAATTAAACAATGCTTTCAAATGTCTAACCTAGTAGTAATGTTTGTAGATTAAATCATGGCTCATATCTCAACATTAAATTTGTTGAAATAGTTGTAAACTCCCACTTTAGTGATTTCCCTCTTCTTTACAAAAAACCCTCTTCATAAGATAAATGATGTAATAAGTTCACTTTAAAATTAATTATGGGAATAATAGTTGAGCCTAATTCTTTTCTTTGACAGGTTTGTAGTGATCTACCCACCCTTGTCTCATCACATAAACATGTGTATACATATTGTTATCATAAGGATGTAAGGTGTTCCTACATAATATTTAATAACAAGTCTTCAAGTTTATATAATCCAATTGTCAAGTAGTATCACTTAATATAGCCCTGAATGTGTCTTATCTCATCGGATCCTCCACGTCCGACTATACTTGTTATCGACATAGAAGCTGATCCAATTGGTATGGCTGTCTCCAATGAATTCCAAAGGTTACTAAAACTACAGAATGAAAAGCTTAATTGCTTAAATGAATTGCCCAACTTAGGAGATCTTGGGGTGGCTCATGCTAGGGCCTTTGAAACTATAAACGAGCTATTGAAAGAAGCTGAGGAGCAACTCAATGCGCAAAAACTGGCAATTACTAGCAAAAATGAGCAAAGTGGAGGGGAGGAGCAAAACATCGAGGAACAGTATTGTGATTCAAGGGATTGGAGTGTAATAGCAGCCAGTTACAGCAAATACAGGGTATGTAAATTGATTCTCAGCCGCAATTTTAACAATACAAACGAGTTAATGGAATGCTTGTAAGGGTCCTTAGCAGACGTAATTGTCTATTGCCTGTTAAGACTACCTAATGTTTTGGTAAATAAATGCAAAGAGTGGGCAGTAGAGTTTGAAGAGCGGAAGATTTGGGATGCCATGCACATAGCAGGACAGGTTGTGGAAGTGATGCACCAAAAGTGTAATGTGGAACCCAAATGGAACTCTCCACAGCCAAAGTTTCACAGCTAGACATCCAATGATACTCAAATGGTATTAGACTAATTCCTCTCTTATTTTCTTACCAAAATTATATAGACCACTTTCTTATTTTACTACAAATATACACTGTTGTCCGAAAAAAATTGATATTACATTTTTCCATGCTGTATTTAGTTTATGATTTTATTTTTTTCTAATGAAGATTTAAAATTGTTTTATTTAAATTACAATTGAATAATAGTTTGTTTAAGTATTTTCATTATTTTTTTTATTTAATTATAGAAGGATTAATTTTTTTTCTTTCAAAAAATAATTTAAAATAAATTTTAATTAGGTTTCTTTATATAAATATAACTTCTTTACTAAAATTCAAATTCCAAATTTAACCCCTATTTCAAAAGGTTATGAAATAAAATATAAATTTTCTATGTTCCAAAGATAAAAGAATGAGTTTAAGTTAGTTTGAACAAAAAGTACAATAAACCAAAAAATAAAGAATTGAAGTTCATCCATCATCCAAACATGTCACACCAATCACCGCCCAAGAATGAATTATCCCCAACCAACATTGCCAACTTACCCAGCCACGACCTTCCCCATTCTACATCCACAATCCATCTTCTCAACATCCTGATATTCCTACTCATTCTCTCATTCCTCAACATCATGGATCTTCACCCCATCTCCAAGTAGATGTATTGATTGTAGTGAGCAAGACCTTCCTAAAAAGAAAAGATTGACTGAACAAATAGAATATGCTCATATTTCCTTTTTTATGGACCTCCCTTAAGCAATCTGCATACAACCAAGCCTTTGCAGAAAGCCAAACATCTCCATTTTTCCTGTAAACCATTTAAGTTTCACTTGTAAAGGCCACAACTTCCTTCTAGAGACTCCTTGTCAAGCCATCCTACCAGATAGGAAGTTTATCTTTATTTCGTGTACCATTTGAAAAAATAAAGGGCGAAGAAGCCACTTCAAAATCTAGTTTAACAAATCTTAGTCTACCACTTGCAGCTATGATTTATCTCTAAAGTCTTCTATAACGTAGGAGTAGATCATGGTTGCTCTCCATTTTCCCTTCAGGCCTTTTCTTTTGCAAGCTCGTTTTTTGTTTTAGAGCTTCTTGGTGACAGATTCCTTTATTGTCACTGCATAATCAAGTGCATCGGCTTAACATGGGTCTCGATTTTTCTTTGTAAAGCTGAAAACCAAAAAGAAAAGTAAAGTGGCATCATGGTAGCCACATGACATAGTTTCGCAAATTCCCACAGATTCCTATTGCACCATTGGTCATTTGATGCCATGGTGGTGGTGGGTCAATTTTATCATAAGAAATAAGTGGAACCATTCTCAAAGATCAATAGCCGACGTAAAAGCTCCCTCCACTCTCGTTAATGAAGTGTATTAGGCATATTTTGAAGGACTGCATAGTTCGAAACATGTGGGCCAAGTTTAAACAATATCTTCCTCCAACTTTTCAAAAAAATTGAAAGATAAGATTGACAAAGCAAAAGCTCCTCAGACGAACACTCTTGCTGTTTACAATTTTTTGGACCAAATTATATGCTCGTACGAGAAAAAGATATATTCTTTGACCAAAATCATGTCGTGGTAATGAATGTACAAAGCAATTTCCCATACAAATGATTGAATCCGATTTTCCAACGGTAAGAGAGATGTTTTACAGTGGATTATCTGCGATTTATTATAAAAATACTCTTCTCTTTTCTATCAGATGTGCTCTTTCTTCCATTACTAATTCTCTTTTGAAGGAAGAGGCAGAGGAGAGTAACACCATAATATAACAGAGCAGAATAGGGATAGAAAGCAAGACCAGAAAAACACAGATAATCTGTTTGTATTTATATTTCAAATGTTTTAAAAATACATAGACTTCATTACATTTATAGATTATAAAATAGATAAGATCAATATACAGAGCTGCTGCTGTTTTTTATGCTCAGAAAAATACCAAAATATGTTCCTCTGTTTCACTGACTGTCCACGCTGTTACTACAGAAAATACTCGTTGTTTCTTCTGACTGTTGTTACAGTAGAGCGTGCTCTTTTCATTACATTCATTAATCAGCAAAAATGACTAGGGGAGAGGACCCAGTAGTTGTGCACCCTAACTTCGCGCTTCTAATTATCTTACATGGAAATTTCAAATCACTACCAATTTTTTACAGCAGCTTACTTGGCAAGTCCCCTGCTTATAGTTAAGGTTTCAGGGCCACATCATCAAATATGATGCCCCATCAGCATGCTTTTTGTCAAGGTGTTCAAAAAGGCCCCAAAAAAAAGTGAGACCAATACTCGTACATTCAAAACATGTTTTATTGAGCACTGATGTGGAATCACATGATTGGTTGCTTTTTATATCAAAGGAATACATTTTGTTTAATTATGGGTAGTTATCATCAACACTAACAACTTTAAAGTCACAACTATTGGTTCAATATTGATAAAAATATTGGACATTATATAAACAACTACTATCACAACTATTGAAACATGCTCAAGGTCCTCTCCCCTATCTAGAATCTACGTACAAGTCTAGCAAGGAGGGAAAACAAAAAGCATTTAATTACATTTAATTATGATATGAGAGAAATCTTGTCTAAGAAGATTTTACATTTCAACTTTCATTTAAATCTGTTCTACATTTGGAAATTGTAAAACATTGTTTAAATGCACTTAGCTAGAGGAAAGAAATTTCACACATGTGAGCAGATTTGGGAGATATGTTAGGGACAAGCAAAATAAAAAGCTTAAGATGGAAGAATTAATGAGGGGAAGTTAGGATTATTTGCAACACTCCCCCTTAATCACAACTGCCACCATCCATGATGCCCAAGTTGTCTCTTTGATGGACAAAATTGTCTTTTTCTAATGGTTTGGTGAAGATATTTGCATACTGTTCTTCAAACCTGCGATGTTCCAAAACAATTTCTCTATCATTGATTAGTCCCCTTATGAAATGATACCTTGTGTCAATGTGTTTTCATTTTCTATTGGATAGTGCAATTGTTGAGTTGTTGTCATAAAATATTTTAGTTGCTCCTTGTTCATGCCTTAAGTCTTTTAATACTCTTCTCATCCAAATGGCTTGACATGTTGCCCCTGTTGCTGCTACATATTCAGCTTCAATTGTGGAAAGTGAGACAATTGGTTGTTCCTTGGAAGCCCATGAAATGACTCTAAACACAAATGAAATGCATACCTTGATGTGCTCTTTCTATCATCTACACTTCTTGCCCAATCACTATCTATGTATCCAACTAAAGTCATTTGTTGCACTATACAAAATTCCATATCTCTCAGTTCTATTCGCATACCTTAAGATTCTTTTAGTTTCCAATCAATGTGTCTCCTTTGGGGTCTCCATAAACCTTGAAATCAAACTCACTACATACATTATATCAGGTCTTATTGCAATCAAATACTTTAGACTTCCAACTATGCTTTTATATAAAGTTGTAGTCACATTGTTGTTATAATCATTCTTACTCAATTTCAAACATATGGTTGTTGGTGTTGGCACAAGCTTGTTTTTGCATTTTAAATCTCTTCAAAATATTGAAGTTGCATATTTTGATTGACAAATTAAAATGTCATTTTTCCTTTGTTACACTTCAATGCCTAGAAAATTATATCTTAACCCTAAATCTGTCATCGCAAATTCATTTTCATAGTCTATTTAAAATTAAAAATGAGGATATCATCATTCCCCATGAATATTAAGTCATCATTATACAAAAAAATAATTAAGATCTTACCATCACTTGCCTTGATGTAGAGAATGGGCTCACCATTGCTTTTGCTAAATCCATTGCTCAAGAAATGTGTCAATTCTGATGTACCAAGCTCGTGATGGTTGCTTCAGACCATAAAGTGTCTTTTTAATCCTATACACTTTGTCTTCTTTCCCTTGTACCTCATATCCAGGTGGTTGCTCTACATACACTTCTTCTTTCAATACTCCATTTAAGAAGGTTGGCTTTACATCCATTTGATATACCTTCCATTGGTGTTGGGTTGCTATTGTTAAGACTGCCCTCATAGTTTCCATCCTTGCAACTGGAGCATATATTTCATCGGAGTCTCTTTTGGGTTGTTGTTTATATCCCTTGAAAACTAATCTTTCTTTATACCTTTCAATCCTTCCTTCTACATTGCTTTTGGTCTTATAGACCCACTTTACACCTATGACATCTTTTCCTTATGGAAGGCTCACTAATTCCCATGTTTCATTCTTTTTAATGGCCAACTTATCCTATGTCATATCATATATTTGGACCCTTGGAGGAGAGGGCATGATTTTATTGACCTCCCATTCATCCACTAAATTATTGGCTATTTTTTCTATCTCTACATAGTCAATAAAGTAACTCATGAGAGACTGAGCAATTTTTTGCTTCTTCTTCGTCTGCTTAGTTGGACAAGCAACTAGAATTGCAAGTTCCTCAATACATTGTATTTATTGGGACACAATAGGAAAATCAAGATGTTGTTCATCCCTTGTAGATGACCTTTCTTCTAGTCTTATTTTAGATATATAAGGCTTATAACTAATAGCAACTGCATTTTCTAACATAACCTAGACTCTAATAATATGATCATCAATCTTAGAATAAGCCTCAAGATAGGGTCTTCTTTCCTCTTCTCCCTTCACAATCACACTCCATTTTTTTTCTTTATTTTCACCCCTTCATAAATTGTGGAATTTATTACATCTTCTACAATGAAAAAATGTGGTAGGAGTTTGATCTGTTACCATTTACCCATATTTGGTTGATAAAATGTTTAGGATCATAGTCCCTATGCACATCCAAGTTCATATGGTAGGTTTATAGGATTGGATATAACAACTCAAATCCTTTCTTTACTATCACTACAAAATATGAGAATATAATGGAGGTCGGGAAGAAATAATCCTTGTGAATTCTTAAATGATACTTATCTATATTATTCCTACCATGTGACCTCCAAGAAAGCAATTTTATTAGGAACTATTCATGGTAGCATTTGGGATCTTAAAGGAGATCCATATACCTTTATCACTATCAAGTTTGATTGGATATACCAATCCACCCAATTATGTTGGATTCCAAGCTCATTTTTCTAGTCTTTCAAGGTTGTAGAAATATGCTTGCTTTAATACCCAAATTCCTCAAAATGGGTTACACAAAACACTCCTCAAATTGCCACATAACTTGAATTTTGGTAATGCATATCCAATATGTGTGTCCAACATTGAACTAGTAGTGGAGCCTTCTAATCATCATATAATATCACCTACATAGATTTATCCCATATCTTCATCCAGCTATAGAGGAATATGTGGCAAAGTAGGGAATACTTGACCTAAAGTGTACAATTTTATCATCACTTTTTATATATTTCAATTATTTGTGAATACTATCTAAGATGAAGGTCGCATAAACAAATTCCCTATTTAAATTTATATTATTTATATCAACATCCAACATCATCAAGTGCATAGAAATATGTGGTTTCACATAAACTCCTAGAACCTAGCAGAGTGTATAATATGTTTTGAAAAAATAATCGTTAAAGATATCTACATAAAAAGGCTCCATATAATTCTAAGATAAATTTATCAAATTCATATCCTTGCCCCTAGTTCTTTGCTGAGGAAGCTAGTAAACCCTATAGTTGTCCATTTTCTTTTTTATTCTTGGCACAATGAATTGAATTCAATGAAATTATTTTCTTCCATACTCAAGTTAAACACCTCATATATATTATTTTTCTAAACTTACCAACATGGTGCCCTTAGGAATCTACTCTACTCTTTGAATCATAACTCCTATCAATTACCCTAATCAAATATGCACTTACAAAAATATTTGTTATAATCAACTTTCCAAGATGCAATTTCCAAATATTGTAAATGTGTTTTTTAGCAAATATCTCTTCTACTAGAATTCAAAAAGAGTCCACCCATTCATAGAGATTGTTGCATCCCTTATATCTCCTTCTTTATCAAATTCTCACTCTGATATAATATTCTTAATCCTGTTGCATGCATGGATTTCCTTAAAAATCCCAAAATTTGGATTAGAAGGTCTTTATGTAACCCTAATCTATTTCTTGATGGTTGTAATTTTTTTTCTCATTATAGGTTTTAGATATGGCCAAGGTTTTAGATTATAGGAAGGAATTCCAAAAATAAAAATCTCCTAGGGCCTTTTAAAATTCTTAAAAACAAAAATAGAACCCTATGAGTTGAAATCACGTGTAATTTTGTAGTAATTATGCAACTTAGGGCATGAAATTAGGACTTAAGTGTTCTCTACGGGTGATCCCACAATAGTGGTTTACAATTTTTGGCCTAACTGGACACTGATTTTTTTTTAACTAAATCTTCACATTCAAGCACCTATAGCGATTAAACCGTGAGGAATTTGAAGACGATGCAAACTAGAGTCTTCTCACATTTTGTCTGTAGATTCTAAAAATATTTTTTTTAATTTTTTTGGAATCAGATTGCACTTCTTTTTCCATCTCCCACGAAAATTGGTTTTTTTCAAAAAATAGCATTTTTAAAAAGTGACGCACACCGTATAACGCATAACTTTTTTTCCTTGATAGATAAAATTCCAATTCTTTCAAATTTAGATTTGTAACTCTGATATCTAGTGCTTCCACTTGGTTAGATAGTTTTTTATTGAATATTTTTTTCTTTAATTAAGTTTCAAAGTCAAATCAATTACAATTCGACATAACATGACAAGTATAACATAACTTTACTGTATGTATCAACAAAAAAAAATTTGTTGTTGGATCAAGGACCAATATCTGGTGCACTCATATTTTTAATTTTTTTTTTTGATAATCTTCTATTTTTCCACTTGTGCAGAATAGAGAGTTTTGTTTTCAGTGAAAAACCTATATTTAATAAAACTTAAAAAACAGATAGATAATATAATCAAAACATATTAAAATTATATTCGTTGGATAGCTCATTTTGAGGGGAACCTGATACTAGTTGGGTTTCTGAGATCTCCTCCATTTTCATTCTCAAACCGAGCTTCGAAGTGCAAAATTCTCAGCAATTTTGGTGCCTAAGGGGGTGAGGGTGAAAAAATGTGGGTTCGGTTGAACAATTGTTCGATCGAACAAAAAAATAATGTTCAGTCGAATAGGGGTTCAACTGAACCCATGCAACATAGAATTAAAAAATTGATTTCAATTGGGTTCGATAGAACATTCTAAAGATGTTCAGTCGAACGCCTTCTTTTAAAAATTAATTTTTAATATTAATATAAATATTAATTATATTCTTTTTAAATGATGACTTGAGAGAAATATATGGAGGGAGTGGGGGTAGGTGGCAGGGCTTAAATTTGATGGCCATATGACTGTATTTAGAGATTTTTGCCATAGAATACAATCAAAATTTTAAGAAGATTGTATCAAATAAAAGGAGATATTTTGGATAGACTGTCAAAATTTATATAGAATTATAATGATATATATGTTTAATTTATATATAATTTTACATACACTAAGGTATATCATAATGTTTTAAGGGCACCCTTGAATAGATAACCGTCATTAAAAAATTTGTTGACAAGCAAAGTCGACCATCAAATTTAATCCTTGGTAGGAGGGAGATACTTTAGAGAGAGAGAGGGGGAGTGGGAGAGAGATAAAGGGTAGGGGGTCCTAGGGTTTAAGGGTTAAGGGTAGAGGAGCTCGAGAGGGAGAGTGGGTAGGAGGGAGAGA